>JACEEZ010020732.1:20962-34330 GCA_016584305.1 Chionoecetes opilio
CAGGGTATTAAAGAAGCAAGGGAGGTTGTATGAGACTTTGGGCCCATTTTTTGGGAAAACGGTTGGGGATAGGCGATGTCCCATTATTGGGGGGAAAGGAAATGTTGTACCCATTTTTAAGAAGGGAGACAGGGGACTAAAGTCAAATTACAACCGTAAGTCAACATCAGTGGTGTGAAATTTTGGGAAAAATCTTTTTATTGCAAAAAACATTAGGGGAGTACTTAGAAAAAACATATTTTGATCAATGTTTCACAACGGATTCCCCAAGGGTTTTGGTCATGTCTTACCAATTTATTGAGTATTTAGGAAAGTTTGGGGGGGGCAGATAATGAAAGGTTTTGATTAAAATCTGATTTTAGAAAGTCTTTTGACAAAGTAGCACACGAGGGATTTTAAAATAAGGTTGGGGCCCAGGGAAAGTTTGGGGAAGGTTCTTCTTTGGTCAGAGTTGGTAAGAATAGGCAACAAAGGGGTTTACAATTAATGGTTCAAAATTTGAATGGGGATGGGGGAAGGGGGGATTTTCCAAAAGGTCTTTTTGGGTCCTGTATTTTTGTTTTTACATCAACGATTGGATAGGGGATTAGCAGGATATAGCAAAATTTGCTGATGGTATAAGTTAGGTAGGTTTATTGGATCACAGCTGATGTAAACATATTGCAGGGAGACTTAGAAAAAATTAAAAGAGTGGGCAGTCAGTGGCAGATGGAATTTTAATTTTGAAAAATGCAGCGTTAGATTTGTTTAGAAAAAACCCTGGAATAGATCCCCCAAAAAGCAAGTATCCTAAAAAGATCAGAAGTGAAAAAGATTTGGAGGGGGGTGAGCCGGGACCTCCGACCTAGGAAATAATGTATGAGGCCAAAATAGAGTAATAGAGTATTGGGATTCATCCAGAAGTGTTAAAAGTAGAAGGCGGAAGTTTTCTAAAGTTTTATCTGCTTAGCAGGCCTCACTGGGGACTAGGGGTTCATTTTGGGTCCCCAATACAGGATGGTATAGTTTTGTGAAACAATGCAGAGAGGATGGACCAAAAATGAACAAGGGAGCGTAAACTTTTGTTATGAGAGAGATTAATTATTAAAATTACACTCACTCGAGAGACGCAGAGTAAGGGGCGATCTGATGAATTTTTTTAAGTGGAAAAAAGGGATTAATAAAGGGGGGTAAAAATTTTCTTTTTTTTTTTAACCCGGGTTAGAACAAAAAGTAACGGGTTTAAGCGGAAAAGCGTAGATTTAGAAAAGGGAAAAGGGAAAAAAATGGTTACAAATAGGGTAGTGAACGAATGGGAAAGGGCTCAGAGACAGGTAGTTAGGCGGAGCTTTGGGGGCTTTTTAAAAAGGAGCGGAAAGGTTTAGGATGGGGGAAAGAAAGGGGAGTAGTAGTGTTTGGGACAGGAACTACCACGGAGGCCCCGCGGCCTTTGTAGCTTCCTTATTTCTTATGTTTTTAGTTCCCCCCGGACACACAAAACCCGGGGAAATAGCTTGCAGAAATGAACGGGAATAATTTTTTTTGCCACAATTTACGTTTTTTGGGTGAATTTTTTTTTTTGTATTTTTTGTGGTTGGGGGAAAACTCCTTCACACATTTTATAGGAACCACGAAAGGCCAACAATGCAATTTGCGCAGCGCCCTCATGCCTGGTTAGGGGCCATCGTGACCCATCGTGACGCTGGTGACCCCGCTCGGAGAGGCCCCGGGAAAAATTAGTGCGGCACAAAAAAACGGGAAGCCCCGTATTTGTACCCAAAGCAGCCTATCGAAGTCTATCGTGGCGCATCGTTTTCTAGCAACAGCTTCGTGACACCCGTGATCGTCTTTTGCTATCGTGCGATAAGAAACCCTTACACGCGCTTTCACCTACCTTCCCCCCTTTTTTTTACCCCCCTTTCCCCCTCCCCCCTTTTTCTTCACCCCACCCACCTGCGACTCCATAAAACCCAGGGCCTAGTCCCCCGCCACAAGGTGAACACCCCCCCCTACTCCTACCCCCCACTCCTCGTCACGGGGGACACACCCTCCCCCTACTCTCTACCACCCCACTTCCCGCCCAGGTTATAACCCCACCCCCTTTAACCATCACTGTTCAATCCCACCCAAAGTACCAACAACGCCTTCTACTCCCCAAGCCCCCTCCCCCCCTTTTTTCCCCCCCAAACCTCTCTTTATTACAACCCCCCCTCCCCCCTTTCCCCCCAAAATCCCTCACCAAAACACCCACCCCTGTTTATCCCGCCTTCATCTCTACCACCCTTCCTTTTCCATCACCATGGCAACCCCACGTGTGGGGCTAGCACTTGACGCCATCGTGATACGTTCATGGCACCGTCAAGGCACTGTCGTGGTTATCGTACCTCTATCGTGACGACAAAATGACCGTTGATTTTCCATTCGTGACGTAGTCTTACAGCTGTCATGACTCCATCGTGACCATCTTACGACCATCATGACACATACGTACAGGCAGCGTGACATTGTTGTGAGGCTATCGTAGTCTACATTTATCGTGGTCAAATTTCACGATAGCGTCAATAATCAAATTGATGGCGCTATCGTGGTTCGATTATGGAATGTGTGAAGGGAGCTTAATGAGAGTAGTAATAGTGAATGGGAGGAAGGATTCGGTCGAGGGCCAACCATCACGACCCTCCAGAATGTGCAGGGCCCAACCCATCTGACGCCCTCAAGGAAAAAACATAATAGCCTATAGGCGCTATAGGCTTCAACGTAAAAAAAAGAGAAAAAAAAGAAGGAAAGTATGACTCTGAATTACCGTATTTTACTTCATTGTAGTGTAAGAACAGAGTCGTCCAGGATACCGGTGCCCTTGTAATGATCTAGCCCTATGTGATCTGTGCAAGTCCTCCACACCATCCTTCAGGGCGCGGCAGACACATCTCAGTTCCGATAAGTTCCGATTCAGATTCAATTCAGATAAGTTCAGATTCAGAAAGGATTAGGAAATGAACACAAATGAATTAAAGATCCGCATACTGACCGAGGGTATTTCCTTTAACGTGGAAGAAAGGGAGGGAGGGAGGAAAGGGAGAAGGGAAGGAAGAGAGGGAGGCGATGATGGAGAATAGAGTATATCAATTGATAGGGACAGGTTGGTAGGAGGAAGAGAGTGTGTTGACGAAGAGGAGGAGGAGAAGGAGGAGGAGGGGTGTTAAAAGGGTGGAAGACCAGGAAGGAGGAGGAGGAGTTGGTTTTGACTTTGGATGGGGAAAAAGGGGCTTGTTTGTTCCGTCACGCATGGGAGAATGGGTGATGGGGGAAGGGAGGGTAAGGTAGGGGGGAAAGTAGGGTGTGTGGGAGGTCGGGGTGAATCTGGTGGGGAAAGTAGGGTGTGTGGGAGGTCGGGGTGAATCTGGTGGGGAAAGTAGGGTGGGGGAGGTCGGGGTGAATCTGGGGGAAAGTAGGGTGTGTGGGAGGTCGGGGTGAATCTGGTGGGAAAGTAGGGTGTGTGGGAGGTCGGGGTGAATCTGGTGGGGATGAGAGAGAGAGAGAGAGAGAGAGAGAGAGAGAAAAGAGAAAAGGGAGAGAGGAGAGAGAGAGAAAAGAGAGAGAGAGGAGAGAGAGAGAGAGAGAGAGAGAGAGATGAGGAGAGAGAGAAGAGGAGGAGAGAAGGAGAGAGAGAGTAAAGCTTTTAAACTTTGCTCTAAGTTACTTTAGGAGACTGACGATTGAGATTAATGGATTCGGGACACCTCACTGAGCATCGAATGTATGACGACTGAGGTGCAGGAGGGATGTAAATAGTAGTAGTAGTAGTAGTAGTAGTAGTAGTAGTAGTACTCGAGTAGTATTGTTGTTGTGATGGTAGTAGTGGTAATAGACAAAATAGTATAAGTAGTAGTAATAGTATTAGTAGTAAATGTGCTGGTAGTGGTAGTAGTAGTAGTAGTAGTGGTATAGTAGTAGTAGTAGGGAAAGTAGTAGTAGTGGTTGCAGTAGTAGCAGTGGTGGTTTATCACAGAAAAGATGATAGTAACAAAACAAGGTATTGTTTCCAGTTTTGACACCGAATAAAATTTGGTGGACGAACTATTTTTTCTGGTGAGTTTTGATTTGTTTTGAATTAATCTGTCAACTGTTTTGTCGCAAGTTACTTTATATATATATATATAATTTATATATTTTATATATATATATATATATATATAGTTGATTTTCTTGTTAGATTCATCATGATGTTTCAGGGTGACAGAGACACTCGGTATACTGGGGTTGTTTTTGCGCAACGTTTCGCCAAGGCACTTGGCATCATCAGGTAAAAATAGTTAAAATTTAATATATTGTAAAGCTAAAAAGCGAACATCTAAAAAAAATTAATTCTAAGAAACAATAAAATATTCCTATATTTTCTAAAATTACTAACTAATAAAAAAAATATAATTTGTACATAAGGACCTTGGTGTGTATGCTGTCTGATTTGGTAAAAGGACTGAATGAACACTATTTTTTGTGGGTGAATTTCAGCTTGTGTGGGGCGATCGAACCGAGAGTCGGGCAACCCGAAACAGTGGTAGTCATTGAGTATATGTAGTTGTTGTGAAATGACTTGGTTATTAAGATCAGGGGACAAGTGCTTGATGTGTATAGCTTCTAATAATTTAGTGTCACAGGGTAGGTGCCTTGGATAGGATACTAAAGTCATTCATAAAAAAAGGGGGTGATCTAAATCATGTGAGTGTGAGCGGATTGCAGATTGCGAAGGTGAAGAAATGGGTCGACCAGAAACGTGCAGAAACACCTTTATGCTCAGAAAGCCTAAGGGTTAGATTCCTTGGTCGTCTCGCCGACGTATCTAGCGTTACAACTAGAATATTTGAATTCATAAATTATGTTAGAAAAAAGGGGCTTTAGGTAAGAGTCTTTATTTTTTGAAATGAGTTCTTAGGGTAAGAGAATTAGTAAAAAAAAATTTAAAAATTTTGAGTTAGGAAGATGTGATTAAGTAGATCATTGAGTTTTTTCCGAATGGTGTACTGAGATGGCCATAAAATGGGAGTTTAACATAGTGTGTGTCTAATATGGTTGGGGTTTTCGTTCGACTCTGGGTTGAACTTTTTATCTAAGAACTTTGAGATGATTGTTTCAATTAATTTGAGGGGGGTAGCCATTGTTTGGAAAAAATTAGTAAGGAATTTGATCTCATTATCAAAGAAAACCAATTAGATGAGAAAACTATAGCATCTGTGTAGTGGGTCTTAATAGTATTGATTTTAAAAAGGTTAGGGATAAATAAAAGCATATTGAGTTCCTAAGCCAGTGAAGTGGGTTTTTCTATAGGACTGAGGTGGTAAGGTAATTATTTTACGAGTAACTAGGATATCTAAAAATGGTAGTGATGATTGTTTTTCAATTTCATATGTGAACTAAATATTTGGGTGCTGAGAATTAAGGTACTTCAGAAATAAGGGAATGTGCTCGGTATTTTTAAAAAGTAAAAAAGTGTCGTCTAAAATATCGTTTATAAAAAAAAGGGTTTAAAAAGTTTAGGACAGTTAGCCCAGCCACATGTCCTCATGGTGACATAAAAAAGCATTAGCAAATGAAGGCCCCAGGCACGATCCCATGGAAAACAAAAAAAACTTTATGTCCAAACTGATGGTGTCCATGGGATCGTGCCTGGGTCCTTCATTTGCTAATGCTTTTTATGTCACCATGAGGACATGTGGCTGTCTAACTGTCCCTAAACTTTTTAAACCTTTTTATTTTAAACGATATGTAGACGACACTTTTTTACTTTTTAAAAATACCGAGCACATTCCCTTATTTCTGAAGTACCTTAATTCTCAGCACCCAAATATTAAGTTCAAAATATGAAATTGAAAAACAATCATCACTACTATTTTTAGATATCCTAGTTACTCGTAAAAATAATTACCTTTCCACCTCAGTCTATAGAAAACCTACTTTCATGGCTTAGGAACTCAATATGCTTCATTTTTCCCTAACCTTTTAAAATCAATACTATTAAACCCTACTACACAGATGCTATAGTTTCTCATCTAATTGGTTTTCCTTTGATAATGAGATCAAATTCCTTACTAATTTTTTCCAAAAAAAAATGGCTACCCCTCAAATTTAAATTTAAACAATCATCTCAAAGTTTCTTAGATAAAAAGTTCACCAGAGTCGAACGAACCCGAACCCCTATTAGAACACACTATGTTAAAATCCCATTTTATGGCCATCTCAGTACACCATTTGGAAAAAACTCAATGATCTACTTAAGTCACATCTTCCTAACTCAAAATTTAAATTTATTTTTACTAATTCTCTTACCCTAAGAACTCATTTCAAATATAAAGACTCTATACCTAAAGCCCTTATTTTTAACATAATTTATGAATTCAAATGTTCTAGTTGTAACGTAAAATACGTCGGCGAGACGACAAGGAATCTAACCCCTTTGGCTTTCTGAGCATAAAGGTGTTTCTGCACGTATGGTCGACCCATTTCTCACCTTCGCAATCTGCAATCCGCTCACATCACATGATTAGATCACCCTTTTTTCTATGAATGACTTTAGTATCTATCCAAGGCACACTACCCTAGTGACACTAAATTTTTAGAAGCTATACACATCAAGCACTTGCCCTGATCTTAATAACCAAGTCATTCACAACAACTACATATACTCAAATGACTACCACTGTTTCGATTGCCCGACTCTCGGTTTTGATCGCCCCACACAAGCTGAAATGTCACCCACAAAACTAGTGTTCATTCAGTCCTCTACCAACTCAGACAGCATACACAACCAAGGTCCGTTAAGAAAATTTTATTTTATTATTAGTTTGTAATTTAGAAAATATAGGAATATTTTATTTTCTTAGAATTAATTTTTTAGATGTTCGCTTTTTAGCATTACAATATATTAAATTTTAACTATTTTTAGCCCGATGATGCCAAGTGCCTTGGCGAAAACGTTGCGCATAAACAACCCCAAGTATACCCAGTGCTCTTCACCCTGAAACATCATGATATATATATATATATATATATTATATTTTATTTTTATTTTTATAGTTAGGTAAATGTTAGGTTAGGTATGTTCGGTTGGGTTCAATTTGTTTTTTAATATTTTTTGTCGCAAATCACAAAAATAAAAAATAAAGTGACTTCCGACATAAACAGTTGGTAGATTAATTCAAAACACAACAAAACTAATCAGAAAAAAATTGTTTCGTCCACCAAAGTGAATTCGGTGTCAAACTAGAAATTTTCCCAAAACAAGAAGCAATATCATATACTTCATAATAGTAATTGCGATAATTCCCTGTCTATCTCACTTAATCCACTGTCCTGTTAGTCTAGGGGCCAAAACTGAGAAGTGTCTTTAAAATCGACTTTCTTTGGTCCCCATGCGGTAAAAAGCTTCTAATATACCAACTGAAAGGAAATTTTGTCTACTTTTCAAATCTGGCAATGAAAAATCTCGAAATCGTGCAGCTTCATGGTGATTTTTTGGTTACCATGACAACCACATTACATATTTCAGCCCAAAACATGTTTAAGTCTAGTAGCCCAGTGGACCCACGTGCACCCTTGGACAATCTAATAAAGCCCTTTACTATTTTAGATGCACAAATATGACTTAGAAAAACAAAAACCCCAATGTTAACAACTGTCAACTAATGTCCCATGGTGTTTCGTATGGCGGCCATCGTCGATCGCGAAATATTACCTTTCTCGAAATTACCAAAATGTCCATAAATCACAAAGAAAGGTATTTACAAAATAAAATTTTGGTGCCCACGTGACAAGAATAACATGGCCTATTGTAATAAGAACAATTAATGCAGTAATTGGTAAAATTTTTTAGCATGGAAACGGCAAAAACTTAAAAAAAAGGCGGAAAAATTACTACGGTTTCGCGACAACTTTCAACATAAATGACAATAACTTCACTAATATACAAAATACTGGTCAGTTCAACATATCAAAATCATCGTTTATTTTTCCCCCCATCTAATGCAGCAAACAATTGACATACATATATGATTATCATACACTAATTGTTACTAATTAAAAATAATAAATATAAAAAAACCCACAAGTGGTTGATTCA
Organism: Chionoecetes opilio; assembly: GCA_016584305.1. Classification (NCBI taxonomy): domain Eukaryota; kingdom Metazoa; phylum Arthropoda; class Malacostraca; order Decapoda; family Majidae; genus Chionoecetes; species Chionoecetes opilio. The sequence goes on from JACEEZ010020732.1 coordinate 29,055, forward strand.
AAAAGGTCCTTCCGCCCCTTGCTTGCCTTCCGGATGTCACGGGCGACGCTATCAAAAGAGCAGCGGGAGTGGTTCTTTAACAGGCCCCCTTTTCATGTCTTTGAGAAGGCGCTTGACCTAAACCAAAACACGGGGCATCGCGGGCGCGTGCACACATAACAGGGGGGAAAAAAAGAGAAAAGGGAAACTTGTAATGTAAACAGTGTAACGCAAAAAACAATTTGTTCCCGAAGCAGGTGGAGGGAGAGGGATGGAGGGGGAGGGGTAGGGGGAACGAAGAGGGGAAGTGAGAGGGGAGAGAGATAGGATAGGGGAGGGGAGGAAGGGATTTGGTTAGGGGGGAAGGGAGGGATATGGGAAGGGAGGATGGGGAAGGGAGGAAGGGATAGGGATGAAAGGAGGGCGGAGAGGGGAAGGGAGGGAAAGAGTGCTGGGAGTAAAGAGAAGGGAGGGGTTGGGGGAGGAAGGGTAAGGAAAGGGGAGTAAGAGGGGAAGGAGGGAGAGAAAGAGGGGAAGGCAAGGAGGAGGGATGATTGAAGTGTAAATTTATCTTGGAGGGAAAACTGAAAGGGTAAGGAGGGAGAGAAAGAGGGGAAGGCAAGGAGGAGGGATGATTGAAGTGAAATTCATCTTTGGGGAAAGCTGAAAGGATAAGAGAAGAGACAATAGACAGGGGGGGAAAACGCACACACACACACACACACACAAACAACACCACACACACAAACACACACCCACCCACCCACCCCCCACAACCCACCCACCCACCCCCCCACCCACCCACCCACCCACCCACCACCCACCACCCACCCACCCACCCACCCACCCACCACCCACCCATCTGTGTGCGTGTGCGTGTGCGTGCGTGCGTGCGTGCGTGCGTGCGTGCGTGCGTGCGTGCGTGCGTGCGTGTGCCCTTCCCCTCACCCCATCTGTCCCATGTCCAAGTTCCCTTTAAAGGGCAAAAGCTTCACAAATGACTTAATTGGCCTCCCACCCATTTACACGCCTTTGCATTCTAACCACAACCTCGTATTTGACACACAACGCAGACACCAATTATTGTATACCTACCACGAGTTAATTTTTTTCAGGGGGGAGTGACAAGACACCCCCGAAAAAATGACCCATCCCCCTTTTTTTATTCTCTTACTTTTTTCTTTAAAAGGGGACTGGAAAAATAAGGGCCTTTTGTTACCCTTTTTTGTTGCCCCTTGGCCGTCCTGGTAATATAAAAAAAAAAAAAAATAAAATTAATTAAAAAAAATCATTTGACACTGCGCGTGCGACAGGGAGGATTTTAAAAAGGGCGCAGTAGTGACATTTTGCTGAAATTTCATGTTGTGGAATAAACTTTGCTTTTGGTTTATAAGAATATGCGTAGTGTGTTTTTCACCCGGGTCCGATTACGTTCTGGATGTGATCGCCAGTATTACGCTCAGGAATGAACTTAGAGCTTATAGAGACCGATCCAGGGCAAGCTGGGATCTCCCACACATCTCAGCGCTTGCTCAAGGGGAACAGTAAATTAGGAATGATGGATTTTTTCGAACTTGGTCTTTGAGTGGAGGGCGGGCTTTAAAGCACTATAAAAAGGAATTAAATAATAAAAATAAAAAAAAGGCCATTATAAAAAAATCACAAAGCCTTTGCGTCAGGTGCGGGATTCCCCAAACCCCGCGTTTCCATAAGCGAGAGGGGCCCCTTTAAAACCAACTAGGCCAACCCTGACAAAAAAGATTTATGAGAAAAAATTTATACACTGACTTTTACATCTATACTTGTGTTTTCCGCTTTGACCATCTAAATGCAAAACGGAACCAACGACTTAACCTTACGATCAGACTAGAAAGTGATTCAACGCGTTAGGTCGTGAGTGTGGAAAAGGAGAGATGGGGAGGAATAGAAGGAAAGAAAACGAAGACAGAGACAGTGAGAGAGAGGGAAAAAACAAAAAACAAAGAAAAACAGAGAAAAGAGAAAAGAGAGGAAAAAAAAGCCAGAGAACATGGCCAAATAGAGAGTGGAGGAGAGAGGAAGAAAGCAAGAAAGAAAGACGACAAGCAGAGACAAGGAGAAACCAAGTAAACAATCATCTCTCTCTCTCCCCTCTCCTCTCTCTTCTTCCCTTCTCCTCTCTCTCTCTCTCTCTCTCCCTCTCCCCTTCTCTCCTCTTCTCTCCTCTCTCTTTTCCTTTTCTCCCGCCTCTCCCTTTTGCTTCCAAACCAAATGGGAGAAACCCCCAAAGACATTGTGATAACTGGGGAAAGGGGGAAGAGGGTATAGATAAAAGGAAATTTTTTAAATCCCAGGACCAGATAAAGTGCCCCCGGGGTTTATTAAAGGAAGCAAGGAGGGTTAGTGAGATTTAGTCACATTTTTGGGAAATCGGTTGCGATAGGCGATGTGCCATTATTGTGGAGGAAAGGAAAGTTGTACCCATTTTTTAGAAGGGAGACAGAGGATAAAGTCAAATTATCAACCCGAAGTCTAACATCAGGGTTGTAATTAGGGGAACTATTTTTGAAAAAAAACTTTAGGGGTACTTAGATAAACTATTTTGATCAATGATTCACAACATGGATTCCCCAAGGTGGGTCAGTCTTACCAATTTTTTTGGTTTATGGGAAAAGTTTAGGGGAGGGAGATAATGAAAAGGTTTTGTTTAAAATATTCTCGACTTTAGAATCATTTGAAAAGTAGCACACGAGCGACCCCCAAAAAAGGTTGGGGTAGGATAGATGGGAAGGTTTTTCTTTGGATCGGCTTGGCAAGTAATAGGCAAAAAAGGGTTAAAATAAGGGTTTAAAATTTTAAAAAGGGGGACTGGTGACAAGTGGAGTTCACAAGGGCTTTTTTGGGTCCTTTTACTTTTTTTGATTTATAAAACGATTTTGGATGGGGATTAGCAGTGATATCAGCAAGTTTGCTGATGGTAAAGTTGGGTAGGATTATTGGTCACAGTCGTGTATACATTTGGGGGAAACTTAGATAATTTTAACGATGGGCAGTCAGAGGGCAATGGAATTTAATTTTGATAAATGCAGCGTTTAAAAGTTGGAGAAAAAACCCTGGTAATAATGCCCCATAAGCAAGTATCGTGAAAAAATCGAATGTAAAAAAAATATCTTGGAGTGAGGGGAGCCCAGACCTCCGACCAGGAAATAATGTATTGGGCCAGAAATAGAGTAATAGGTATTTGGTTCATTACCCGAAGTGTTAAAAAATAGAAGTGCGGAAGTTTTTCTAAAGTTTATCTGCTCTAGTTTTGGGCCCCCCTGACAAACGGTTCAGTTTTGGTCTCCATATTCAGGATGGATATGTGTTGCAGAAAAAAGCAGAGAAGGAGACCAAAAGTAAAGGGATGCGTAACTTTTGTTATGAGATGAGATTGAAATTATTAAAATTACACTACTCGGAGACGCGAGTAAGGGCGATCTGATAGAAGTTTTTAAATGGAAAGGGATTTAATAAGGAGAGGTAGGAAAATTTTTTAGGCTTTTTTAACCAGGGGAGAAAAAAGAAAATAAACCCCGGATTCAAGCTGGAAAAGGGTTTTTTAAAAAGGGAAATAGGGAAAAAAAATGGTTCCAAAAAAGGGTGTGAACGAAGGGAATGGTCTCAGTGAAGGGAGTTAGTGCGGAGTCATTTGCGAGCTTTAAAGAGGAGCTGATAGGTTATGGATGGGGTGAAAGGGGGATGTGGAGTGTTGGTGACAGGGAAATACCACGTTAGGCCTCGCGGCCTCTTGTAGCTTCCTTATTTTCTTATGTTCTTATGTTCCCTCCCGGACACACAAAACACGGGGAAAAAAGCTGCAGAAATGACAGAGGGAAAATTTTTTTTTTCCCCCAATTTTCGTTTTTTTGGTGTAATTTTTTTTTTTATTTTTCGTGGTGTGGTAAAGCTCCCTTCACACATTCCCTAAGGAACCCCGAACGGCCAACAATGCAAGCGCAGCCCCGTCATGTCCCCGGTTATGGGGCCATCGGAGATCGTGACGCTTTGGGGGGGGGTCGGCCGGGCCGAAAAGTTAGTGCGTGCACTAAAAAATGGGAAGCTCCCTGATATTTGTAACCAACGCAGTGCTATCGTAAATCTATCTGACGCTATCGTTACTAAAGTAACAGCTTAGTGACACTACCGGACGTTATGTTATGTGCGATAAGAAACCTTACCCGCGCTTTCCCCCTACCCTTTCCCCCCCTTTTTTTCAAACCCCTTTCCCTTCACCCCCTTTCTCATTCACCTCCACCCACCCCGACTCCCCTACACCCTAGGGCCTAGTCCCTCGACAAAAGGTTACACACCCCTCCCCTACTTCCCACCCCCTACTCCCCCGCCACGAGGGGGGCCCACCCTCCCCCCTACTCTCTACCACCTCTTCCCCGCCCGGGTTATAACCCCCCCCCCTTTTAACCACTCACTGTTACATCCCCACCAACGTACCAAAAAGCCTTCTACATCCCAAGCCCCTCCCCCCGTTTCCCCCCCAAAAAACCCCCCTTCTTTATTACAACCCCCCTCCCGTTTTTTCCCCCCATTTTTTATCCATCACCAAAAACCCCACCCCGTTTATCCCGCCCTTTATCTCTAACCCTTCCCTTTTTCCCTCCCATGGGAACCCCCCCTGTGGGGGCTAGCACTTTACCCATGTTAACGTTCATGGCACCCAGGCACTTCGTGGTTATCGTACCTCATCGGGACGCAAAATGCCCTTGATTTTTCCCTTCGTGACGTAGTTAAGCTGTCATGACCCATCGTGACCATCTTACGCCATCATACACATACGAAGGAGCGTGCATTGTTGTGAGGTATCGTAGTCAATTTTTTCGTGGAAATTTCACATAGCGTCAATAATCAAATTTATGGGGGCCCATCGGGGGTTGATTATGGGAAATTTTGAAGGGAGCTTTAAAGAGAGTATAATAGGAATGGGAGGAAGGGGTTCGGTCGAGGGCCCAAAACCCTCACGCCCTCCCAAAATTTCAGGGCCAACCCCCGAGCCCAAGGAAAAACAAATAGCCTTAGGCGCTATAGGCTTCAACGTAAAAAAAAGAAAAAAAAAAAAGGAAAAAGATCGAATTTACCGTATTTTTCTTTTTGTAGTGAAAAACAAGCGTCAGGATACCGGTGCCCTTTGTAATGATCTAGCCCCATGTGTCTGTGCAAGTCCTCCACCCATCCTTCAGGGCGGCAGACCCCATCTCGTTCCGATAAGTTCCCATTCGAAAATTTTAAAATTTTAGATTTAAAAAAAAAAACCCAAATGAATT
>JACEEZ010020733.1:0-17500 GCA_016584305.1 Chionoecetes opilio
TTCTTTGCTGCGGGCCCCTTTAACCCTTAAGTTGTCTCTTTATTCTATCTTATTAGTTTCTTTTTTCTTTCTTCTTATTTTCTTGTTCATCTAAAAACTGTTGATTTTTCTTTTTGCTTTTCCCACATCCCATCCCCGAACAAATATCCCCCACTATATCCTTTTCCCTCCTCAAGTAAGGTTGTTTAGCCTCACGGGTGAAACTCGGGTGATTTAACATGGCGCCCATTTTGATTTCATGGACGGCACGATCCTAGCGGCACCCGGGCCTCTGACAGTCGCCCTTTGCAGAACGAGGGGAATCTCATCCCTTTGGTGATGATGGGGGATAATGAAGGTGGGAGAGGGAAGGAAGGATATATGAGAAGGAAAGAGGAATAAGGAGTAAGAAAGAAATGGAGGTATGAAGAGCAGAAGAGGAACTGAGAGGAAAGAAATAAGATCAAAGAAGGAAGGAATCCCCACTCACGCGTACCATCTTCCCCCCATTCACTCACCCATTACCCACACGCGTTAACCATCTTCCCCCCCACTCACTCACCCATTACCATCACCCACCCCCATTCATCACCATTACCCCACACGCGTTACCCTTTCCCCCCCACTCACTCACCATTTAGGGGGGTTGTGGGGGACCCGTACTTTTAAATGGAAAAATATTCAAAAAAATCCATTTTTTCCTGAGAGAGTGCCACGTGCCCAAACAAACTTCCAATATGCCCACTATGGTACCCTCATGAATACTTAACTCAGATAATAAGGGTCATTTAAGGTTTTTTAAAAAATTTTTGGCACCTCGTCCGGTGTCCCCCCCACGAGGGGGGACCCCGGATCAGGTATGGGGGGCCCCGTATAAATATTTTAAACTTATATTACATCAAACATTATTGTGTTTTTTTTGCCTGAAATCAAATATAGCTAAGCCTAGACACCCACCATTATTATTAGGTGATGAAATGAAAGATAAGCTCATATAAAATAGCATTTATTAAAAGATAGGTCTGGGGTTTTTTTATGCTCACTATTCAGAAGTGCATCATGAAGGCATGCAGGGGGAAACCCCTTCACCAGGTCGCCTGCCTCTTGGTGATGCCCTTGGAGGTCACCAGGACCCCCTTTGGGCACTGTTCTGGATAAACAGAAGCTTCATCTAGGATGGTAGGGAGGTGAACGGTCTCGGGTGTTAGCGGCTTCATCCGGAGGAAAGAAAGGTTTTAATTTTCCTTTCCTCCATGATGGCAACACCTGAGCAACATAGCACACTAATGTGCCCACACCCCTTCCCTCCTCCAGCTTCAGCTGAACCAGAACAAAGTCCCCACCTGTGAGTTTCGCAGCAAAAGGGTATGATGCGCAGTCCAGGTGCCCTCGTCGTCCACCTCATCCGAGTACTCGGAGGAGTCGTCCAGCTGAAGTCGGACATCATCAACCTCCTCCTCGTCAGTGGTGTCCCTCCGGGACAGGCACAGACTTCTTCCGCTGTGGACCCTTCTTCTTTCCCAAGTTTTCTTTCAGCCCCCTGCCTTCTTTTTGTCTTCCAGCTTCTGCCTCTTCTCTGCCTTCAACCTCAGGTCAGATATTGCCTCCTCATTCTCGTGTTAAAAATGCAGGCCCGCACCCTCTTCCGTCCCTTTCCATAAGGACGAGGATTAGCCTTAGGGAACGGCCTGACACACTCTGGGGTAATTTGGTCTGTTGAAAAGGGGTGTCCTGGGGGGCAGGGTGCGTCGTGCTCGGCCCGGGGGCGCGGGGTTGCATCGTGCGGGGCCCCGGGGGTGTGGCAGGCTCTGTCGTGCTGGGGCTCGGGTGGCAGGCTTTGTCGTGCTGGGGCCCGGGGTGGCAGGGGGCGTCGTGCTGGGGCCCGGGGGTGGCAGGCTCGTCGTGCTGGGGCCCGGGGTGGCAGGCTCTGTCGTGCTGGTGCTCGGGGTGGCAGGCTCTGTCGTGCTGGGGCCCGGGTGGCAGGCACATCATCTAGCCTGGGAGACACAGGGGGAAAGGGGGTATAGCTTCTGAGGTATGGCCTTCAGCCAGTCGCCCCTCTCCACCCTGAACTTCCTCCATCAGAAGAAGTTGGAGTAATGTAATGCCCATTATTTCGGGAGATGATAGTATGAGTATTATTATTATAAAATTCCCGAGTTATGTCTTGTAAGTAATTCTTTTTCTCAGTTTCACATATGACCATCGTATTTCTTTCTTTCCGCCATCTTTTCGTCTCAGTTTGGCCATCCTAGACGCCTTTTTGTTCTATCTTCTTTCGTTCTTTCATTTCCTCTCTTCCGACACCCCTTGTGCGAGGAAAGTTCCGTCGAATAATTATTCTGCGATCAGTCATAACTAACGTATTAAATTCTTTTCTTTCTTTCCAAACCATCTTCTCAGATTTAGGAGCCCCCCTAAAATCCTCATGGCTTTCAAAATAATCCCTATCGTTATCGGTTATGGTCATATATGGGCGGTTGTAATAATGATACACGCTAAAATGAAAGCCTACCAAAGTTCTAAAACACAATTTCAATACCACCTCACTCTGAAATAGGTGTTCGGGTTGTCGATATTAAAATATAAAACCAACCTTTCGTGAATATTAGATTAAAGACATTAAATTCTCTTATATCAAAGTAGCCAGTTTGTATTAGGGAGGGCCTCTTCGGGGGATACGCGAGTGTTCATTACTTAAATAGTTGGTTCGGGATTATAAGGGGGTTCATTTAAGGTCACGGTGAGCTTTCCAACAAGTTCCTTTTTTTTTTTGGGTGCGGAAAGCCGCAGGGCACGAGTCAGTGTTCTCTCCGCGCTCCTCAAGGTAAGACATCTGCCCCGGGCTCCGGTAGTTTTTCTCCCTTAGTTTTATTAAAATCTATATATTTCTATAAAAAATATATAGGTACAGTTCAGTGTCACTAAGGCATAGATGTTCCGCCCACCCTTTATAAGTGATATTAACGAGAGTTTTCTCTCCGCGCTCCTCAAGGTTGGCGCGAAACCTCCTCAAACGGCCACATGGTCTTACTGTAACACATAAACACTGTCTCGCCATTTTCTTTCTCTACTAGATACCTATCTTCCATGTGTGATTTATAAATATTAAGTGGTATGTTCCCTAGTGTGGGGCAATTCCCTAAAGGGGTTTAATTCTAGTGAAGGAGATTTATGCTCATTAGAGCTTTACTCATAACTTAGGAAAATTCCTACGTCAGGATGTGAAGTCAAGTTTCTTATTTCGAGTAGAGTTTCTCGGTATAGTGTTAACCCTTATATGCTGAAGATGATTCAAGTGAGAGACTTACCATTTTTCCAAAATAAATAGGATATCATTTACAAATATAGTTCTTGTGTTATTATGAAAACCCAGGTGATTATTCTGAGTTAGGACAATAATTCCCCACACTTCAAGAGTCCAAGCCTTGTTTCGGTATAACCCCTCGTACCAACCACGACTACCAAGATCAATCTAATATTAATATTAATCTAACGTGCCCGGGAGTAATCATAGTGAAATACTCGTCAGGGCTGGTGGCAGCAAATCCCCATAACCTAAACCCTTTATTATCCTTTCCCCTTAAGTATACCCCCTTGTTCAGTACTCTCCGTAGTGAGAAGTGGTCAAACTATAATCATATAGTGAAGTCAGAAGACTAAGTTAAAATCCTCCATTCAAGTTGTAACCCTTTTATCAAATCATCCCCAAATAATATCATTCAAGTAACGTTGACAAGTTATAAATCCCCCAGACCAGTACCCAATTTCAGCAACACACTGGTGACTATAGCGGTGGAAATTTATTTCCTAAAAATAACAGCAACAGAATCGCACCTGGAAAAATAAATAGCAAGATAGTCAAATTTCAGTAAATTTTCATATAGTAATCGATCATTATAGTAGGCTTATTAGATCTCTCCCCCTATAAACCAAACAAAATACATACATGAACCATGACCATGTGAGCGTGAGCTGTAAGAAGCAAGCCGTAGCCGCCGCATCTAGCCGTCCAACTCCGCCAGGGCCCGGACAGCCAGCCAGCCGCCACGCCTAGCCGACCCCAGCCAGCCGCACGCCGCCGCGCCCTTCGCCGCGCCCTTAGAGCCTGTCGCGCGCCTCGATGCCCGCTCGCCTCAACTCGGCCACCCTTCTCACCGCCACGCGCCTAGCAGCGACGCTCACCTCAGCTATGCCGCCCTTCACCGCCATAGCCGCCGTAGCCGCCGCTCCTAGCCGCTGCAGCCGCCACGCCTAGCCGCCACACCATCCACACGCCTCGCAACCAACACCATGTCAAAGAGAGGACGTGAAGCCTCGTCGGGAGGGAAGTACTGGATTCCCCCGGTCTACCCGTCACCCACATGAGCTGCGCTTTACAACACAGGCGCCAAGAACCTGTACATAATTGACGTGCAGGGTATCAAGGACGTCTTTAACTGCCATTCCGCCGCCACCGTGTCCTGCAACAACCAGCAGAGCAACAGCGGTGACCCAAAAAGCTACGGAGACGGAGATGCAGCGACACCGGGTCAAGAATGGGGACACTCTTAGCTTCCAAGAACCTACAGGAGTTCCTGAAACGTTTTTTAAGAGCTGAAGGCCATCAAGAAGTACCGGGCGTCAACAAGGGCCCATGATGTCACCCCTCCACAACAAGATGGAAGAGTTCGGGATCCAATAGTGTTAAATTAGAAAATCAAGGAAAATTATTTTGAACATGAACATTGAAAATTTATTTTTTGAACGTTGAAATTTTTATTTTTTGAACTTGAAAGTTTGATACCTACTCTGGTTAGGGGAGTTTTTAGCGTCACCCGGTTATTACTCTTGTGGAACTCAAAAAGAAAAGTGTTAAATAAAAAACATGACAAGGATTCAAAACAAATTGAAGGTCAGTATGTTCTTAATATATCCAGGTAAGAGGTGGATTTGGGGTACCAGTCTCATGTGAATTTCATACAGACTCAGTCTGGTTCGATGAGTCTTCAAGGTATTTTAATTCAAGTTACAATCAAACACGACCAGGTATATTCAGGTTTAGATTAAGCGAAAAGTGTTCAATGTAACTTAGTGAGTCCAAAGGTGAGTGTAGTGTCAGACTAGATGAAGCAATTTGGTCTAGGAGATTTCTCATGTCTAGAAGTCGGAGCGTCTGATTCTCACGGGCGAAGCCTGGTTCAGTGGGAGGAGTATTTAATTCGAGATAGTAGTACTACGCTTCTCACCTTACAGTCAACCAGCTTGCGGTGTGGCGGGTATTTCAGGGCTTGTTGGGCTCTTACATTACCAGAGGCAAGCCGGCGTGCGCCTCTGGGATTATCTCTGCACCGAGAATACGGACTAAGCAAGGTTGACGGTCACGTCATTACCCAGGTAAACAGGTTGACTGGGGTACTTCCTTTCATTGGATTTTTGTGTAAACTAAACACAAACAGACCCCGTTTTTTAAAGAACAGAAGAATTTCCATTAAATTCACTCTAAATTCGTCCCATACACACTTCCTTTGACGCAGTTTTAAAACGGAAAAACCCGATCCGTAAGTATTTTCTTTGATACCATAGAATTTAATTTTCCGGAGAATAGACGCGTGTAATGCCCATTATTCGGGGAGATGATTAAATATTTAGTATTATTATTATAAAATTCCCGAGTTATGTCTTGTAAGTAATTCTTTTTCTCAGTTTCACATATGATCATCGTATTTTTCTTTCCGCCATCTTTTCGTCTCAGTTTGGCCATCCTAGACGCCATTTGTTCTATCTTCTTTCGTTTCTTCACTTCCTCTCTTCTGACACCCCCTTGTGCGAGGAAAGTTCCGTCGAATAATTATTCTGCGATCAGTCCCAAAATAACGTATTCCATTCTTTTCTTTCTTTCCAAACCATCTTCTCAGATTTAGGAGCCCTCCTAAATCCCCATGGCTTTCAAAATAAACCCTATCGTTATCGGGTTTTGGTCAATATGGGCGGTGTAATAATGATACACGCTAAAATGAAAGCCTACCAAAGTTTTTAAACCCCAATTTCAATACCACCCCACTCTGAATAGGTGTTCGGTTGTCGATATTACATATAAAACCAACCTTCGTGAATATTAGATTAAAAGACATTAAATTCTCTTATTCAAAGTAGCCAGTTTGTATTAGGGACGGCCTCTTCGGGGGATACGCGAGTGTTCATTACTTAAAAAGTTGGTTCGGGATTATAAGTTGTTCATTTAAGGTCACGGTGAGACTTTCCCCAAAAAAGTTCCTTTTTTTTCTTGGTGCGGAAAGCCCGCAGGGCACGAGTCAGTGTTCTCTCCGCGCTCCTCAAGGTAAGACATCTGCCCCGGGCTCCGGTGGTTTTTCTCCCTTAGTATATTACATCTATATTTTCTATATAAATATATAGGTACAGTTTCAGTGTCACTAAGGCATAGATGTTCCGCCCATCCTTATAAGTGTTATTTAAAGAGAGTGTTCTCTCCGGCTCCTCAAGGTTGGCGCGAAACCTCCTCAAACGGCCACATGGTCTTACTGTAACACATACAACACTGTCTCGCCATTTTCTTCTCTACTAGATACCCATCTTCCATGTGTGATTTTATAAATATTAAGTGGGTAGTTACCTAGTGTAGGGGAATTCCCTGAAGGGTAATTCTAGTGAAGGAGATTTATGCTCATTTGAGCTTTATCTCATAACTTAGGAAAATTCCTACGTCAGGGTGTGAAGTCAAGTTCTTATTTCCGAGTAGAGTTTCTCGGTATAGTGTTAAACCCCTTTTATGCTGAAGATGATCTCAAGTGAGAGACTTACATGTTTCCAAAATAAATGGATATCATTTACAAATATAGTTCTTGTGTCATTATGAAACCCAGGTGATTATTTTGAGTTAGGACAATAATTCCCCACACTTCCAAGAGTCCAGCTTTGTTTTGGTATAACCCCTCGTACCAACCACGAACCAAGATCCATAAATATTAATATTAATCTAACGTGCCCGGGGGTAATCATAGTGAGATACTCGTCAGGGCTGGTGGCAGCAAATCCCATAACCTAAACCTTATTATCCTTTCCCCTTTAAATATACCCCCTTGTCAAATACTCTCGTAGCGAGAAGTGGTCAAACTATAATCATTAGTGAAATCAGAAGACTAAGTTAAATCCTCCATTTCAAGTTGTAATCTTTTATCAAATCATCCCCAAATAATATCATTCAAGTAACGTTGACCAGTTATAAAACCCCCATACCAGTGACCCCCAATTTCAAGCAACACAGTAACTTCCACTACAAATTCTGGTGGTGCCGGTCGCTCGGTTACATGCGCTCCTACAAACACATCATCTGGGAAGATGTTGCGATTGAGTGGCCATATACCAGTCGCCCGGAAACCACTGAATGTTGGAGGGGTAGTGGCTTTGGTCCATGCCTCAGAAGCAAACTCTGGCAACTTGTGGACTGTTATGTGCTCGTTAGGGTGCATGAGCGCGTGGTCGTTCAGTAGGGCACGCAGGAATGTCTTAAAGGGACCAAAGACACTCACATCCAATGGCTGGAGTTTGTCTGTTGTATGCGGAGGCAAGGTAACAATCACGATACCATGCATTATCGCAAACTCAACAGGCTGAATGTTCATGTGACATTCAGCATTGTCCATGATCAGAAGAATCTTGTTCTCTACAGAAGAACAAGACTTCTCATGGAGATGCTGAAGTGTCTGCACGAAGCATTCACCATTCATCCAGCCACTAGGATGCAATATCCCTTTGGAACCAAAGATCGTGTTTCCTCATGAAAGCGGGATTCCATCGGCATCTGGGAATTATAAACACTGGAGGGATGGACTGCCCCACAGCATTTATAATGCCCACAAACGTCATGCTGTCACCGCGTTTCACGAGTTACCTGCGTGGCTACTGGCTGGCCTCTCGCACACACAACCTTGACTGGCTTCATAACAGTCGACAATGAACTCTCATCCAAATTGTATATCCGGTCCGGCGTGAATGTGTACTTCTCCAAAGCTAATGTGTAAGCCTTAAAGAAGGTTTCCACATTGACTTTGTTGAAGGCAACAATCCTGGCAATGGACATGCCTTCCGGAGCCTTCAATACAAGGTTTGGATGACGGTTCATGAAGGCATAGTACCAGTCCCTTGTCGCCATTTTATCTTTCTCCCAGGCAGCAGGGATGCTCTTGCTCCCACAAGCTATGGCATACTGGTACACCATCCTACGCACATCGTTCATGGGCAGGCCGTAGAACATCTTGGCTGCGTGGATGGTATAATCAGCAATGTATATTTCTTGTTGAGGGCTGAAAACCCTATTGCTACGGGAAGCAACAGCCATATAGGTAACTCCATCCGACAGCTTCTTCGATAGATAGAAGGCGTCCTGTAACAAAAGAAATCATCATAATTTAATACCAATCACCTTCAACTTTATGCCACAAAAAAACACTGTTCCATTTAATTTAAATGCACTAGTTCACCACCACCATTTAATATCATGCGAATATACATAGTCAATCACTGTTTGTTATGTTTGTGTAGGTATTTCAAAAGATATAGCTTTTTCAAAATTTTACTGTACGTTGATCCCCCGCACTTCACCATACGTTGATCCCCCGCGCCACCAATTTTTTTGTAAATAATGCCACCGCGGCCTGTTCGAAAGCATGCACTACTTTTTTCACTCATAACATGTCAATACGGTTATACCTCGTATTGCAACTTACCTCAAAAGATCACGCCATCACAGCCGACATGTGACCTATAATAAAAACGGCGAAAAGTAACAAGGAACATACGAAAAATAAAATTTCTTACCTGGTAAACACGGAGGTGACGCTGACGCTACCCTGTTGCTCGCATGTAGTTCACTGAGGGTGGCGCTGCATCCGTGTGGCATGGTGGCGCGGAAATTTGAATAATTTTCGGCGTTTTAGCCTTCGTACGGTGATCCCCCCCGTTCGGTGTGACCCCACCCCACCCTACCCTCACCCCACCCCATTCCCTCACCCATTACCCCACACGCTGTTTTATCATCTTCCCTCACCACTCACTCGAACCCCACACCCATTCCTCACACCATTACCCATCCCCCCACCCATTCACTCACCCATCACTCACCCATTACCCATCACCCCACGACCATTCACTCACCCATTACCCTGCACCCCGGACCCTTTCCACTCACCCATTACCACCCCCCACACCCCGGACCATGCACTACCCAGTTACCCACCACCCATAGCACTCACCCATTACCCATCAACCCCACACCCATTCACTCACCCATATAGTTACTGGTAAGAAGACTAGTTAGTATCTGGTTAAAAGAAGACTAGTTTACTGGTTAAAGAGACGAGTTATATACTGGTAAAAGAAAGACTATACTGGTTAAAGAACTAGTTATATACTGGTTAAAGAAGACTATTTATATACTGTTAAAGAAGACTATTTATATACTTGGTTTAAAAGAAGACTAGTGTACTGTTTTAAAGAAGACTATTTATATACTGGTTAAAAGAAGACTATTTTACTGGTTAAAGAATACTAGTTATATACTGGTATAAAAAAGACTAGTTATATACGGGTTTAAAGAGACTAGTTATATACTGGGTTAAAAGAACTAGTTACTGGTTAAAGAAGACTATTTCTATACTTTTTTGATAGAAGACTAGTTTATATACTGGTTAAAAGAAGACTAGTTACTGGTTAAAGAAGCTAGTTATATACTGGTTAAAGAAGACTAGTTATATACTGGTTAAAGAAGACTAGTTATATACTGGTTAAAAGAAGACTAGTTACTGGTTAAAGAAGACTAGTTATATACTGGTTAAAAGAAGACTAGTTACTGGTTAAAGAAGACTAGTTATATACTGGTTAAAAGAAGACTAGTTACTGGTTAAAGAAGACTAGTTATATACTGGTTAAAGAAGACTAGTTATATACTGGTTAAAGAAGACTAGTTATATACTGGTTAAAAGAAGACTAGTTACTGGTTAAAGAAGACTAGTTATATACTGGTTAAAAGAAGACTAGTTACTGGTTAAAGAAGACTAGTTATATACTGGTTAAAGAAGACTAGTTTATATACTGTGTTAAAGTAAGACTAGTTATATACTTGTTAAAAGAATACTGATGTACTGGTTAAAGAGACTAAGTTATAATACTGGTTATAGAAACTAATTATATACTGGTTAAAAGAAGACTAGTTACTGGGTTAAAGAAGACAGTTATTATGGTTTAAAAGAGACTAGTTACTTGGTTAAAGAGACTAGTTATATACTGGGTAAAGAATAACTAGTATCATAACTGGTTAAAAGAAGACTATTGTACTGTTACGAAGACTAGTTTATATACTGGGTAAAAGAAGACTATGTACTGGTTAAAGAAGACTAGTTACTGGTTACAGAATACTAGTTATATACTGTTTAAAGAAGACTAGTTCTGGTTAGAGAAGACTAGTTATATACTGGTTAAAGAAGACTGGTTATATACTGGTTAAAGAAGACATGGTTACTGGTTAAAGAAGACTGGTTATATACTGGTTAAAGAAGATTGGTTACTGGTTAAAGAAGACTAGTTATATACTGGTTAAAGAAGACTGGTTACTGGTTAAAGAAGACTAGTTAAAGAAGACTAGTTATATACTTGGTTAAGAAGACTATTTATATACAGGTTTAAAAAGAAGACTAGTTATATACTGGTTAAGAAGTCTATTACTGTTAAAGAATACTAGTTATTAACTGGTTAAAAGAAGACTAGTTACTGGTTAGAGAAGACTAGTTATAATACTGGTTAAAAAGAAGACTAGTTTTCTGGTTAGAGAAGACGAGTTATAATACTGGTTAAAAGAAACTGGTTACTGGTTAAAGAGACTAGTAATATACTGGTTTAAAGAAAACTGGTTACTGGTTCAAGAAGACTATTCTAATTGGTTTGAAATAAGACTAGTTATATACTGGTTAAAGAAGACTGGTTACTGGTTTAAATAAGACTAGTTAATATACTGGTTAAAGAAGACTAGTTATATACTGGTTAAAAGAAAACTGGTTACTGGTTAAAGAAGACTAGTTATATATTG
Source organism: Chionoecetes opilio (assembly GCA_016584305.1). Lineage (NCBI taxonomy): Eukaryota > Metazoa > Arthropoda > Malacostraca > Decapoda > Majidae > Chionoecetes > Chionoecetes opilio. The sequence continues at coordinate 11,060 of JACEEZ010020733.1, forward strand.
GTTAAAGAAGACTAGTTATATACTGGTTAAAAGAAGACTGGTTACTGGTTAAAGAAGACTAGTTATATACTGGTTAAAAGAAGACTGGTTACTGTTCAAGAAGACTAGTTATATACGGTTAAAGAAGACTAGTTACTGGTTTAAAGAAGACTATTTATATAACTGTTAAAGAATACTATTTACTGGTTAAAGAAGACTAGTTATATAACTGGTTAAAGAACGACTAGTTACTGGTTTAAGAAGACTAGTTTTTATATACGGTTAAAGAAGACTAGTTTATATACTGGTTAAAGAAGACTAGTTATATACTGGTTAAAAAAAGACTAGTTACTGGTTAAAGAAGACTAGTTATATACTGGTTAAAGAAGACTGGTTATATCCTGATTAAAAGAAGACTGGTTACTGGTTAAAAAAAGACTAGTTATATACTGGTTAAAGAAGACTAGTTATATACTGGTTAAAGAAGACTAGTTATATACTAGTTAAAGAAGACTAGTTATATACTGGTTAAAAGAAGACTGGTTACTGGTTAAAGAAGACTAGTTACTGGTTAAAGAAACTAGTTACTGGTTAAAGAGACCTAGTTATTATACTGGTTAAAGAAGACTAGTTATATACTGGTTAAAGAAGACTAGTTATATACTGGTTAAAGAAGACTAGTTATATACTGGTTAAAAGAAGACTGCTTACTGGTTAAAGAAGACTAGTTACTGGTTAAAGAAGACTAGTTATATACTGGTTAAAAGAAGACTAGTTACTGGTTAAAGAAGACTAGTTATATACTGGTTAAAGAAGACTAGTTATATCTGGTAAAGAAGACTGTGTAATATACTGGTTTAAAAGAAGACTGCTTAATGGTTAAAGAAGCCTATTACTGGTTTTAAAGACGACTAGTTATATACTGTTAAAAAGACTAGTTACTGGTTAAAGAAGACTAGTTATATAACTGTTAAAGAAGACTGGTTACTGGTTAAAGAAGACTAGTTATATACTGGTTAAAGAAGACTAGTTATATACTGGTTAAAAAAGACTAGTTATATACTGGTTAGAAAGAGACTAGTTACTGGTTAAAGAATACTAGTTATATACTGGTTTGCAAAATAAGACTAGTTTATATTACTGGTTCAACGAAGAATAGTTTATATACTGTTTTAAGAGACTAGTTACTGGTTAAAGAAGACTAGCTATATCCTGGTTCAAAGAAGACGGGTTACTTGTTAAAAAGCCTAGTTTTTATATACTCTAGGTTAAAAGAATACTAGTTATCATACTGGGTTGAAAAGAGACTAGTTACTGGTTAAAGAGACTAAGTTATATACTTGGTTAAAGAAGACTAGTTAGATACTGGTTAAAAGAAACTAGTTACTGGTTAAAGGAAACTAGCTTATATACTGGTTAAAGAAGACTGGGTTTACTGGTTAAATAAAACAAGTTATATCTGGTTAAAAGAAGACTAGTTATATACTGCTGGGTAAAAGAAGCTAGTTTACTGGTTAAAGAAGACTAGTTATTCTGGTGTAAAAAGAATACTTGTATATACTGGTTAAAAGAAGACTGGTTTACTGGTTAAAGAAGACTAGTTATATACTGGGTTAAAGAAGACTGGGTTACTGGTTAAAGAAGACTAGTTATATACTGGTTAAAAGAAAACTGGTTACTGGTTAAAGAAGACTAGTTATATATTGGTTAAAGAAGACTAGTTTATAATACTGTTAAATAAGACTGGTTACTGGTTAAAGAAAGACTAGTTATTACTGGTTAAGAAGACGAAGTTTTATATACTGGTTAAAAGAACTGGTTACTGGTTAAAGAAGAACAGTTATAATATTGTTAAAGAAGACTAGTTATATACTGGTTACAAGAAGAATTGTTACTGTTAAGAAGACTAGTTATATACTGTTTAAAAGAAGACTGGTTACTGGTTAAAGCAAGACTAGTTAATACCTGGTTAAAGAAGCTAGTTACTGTTTAAAGAAGACGAATTTATATAACTGGTTCAATGAATACTATTTACTGACTGGTTAAAGAGACTAGTATATACTGGATTAAAGAAGACTATTACTGGTTAAAGCAGACATTATATACTTGGTTTAAAGAAGACAAGTTTATACTGGTTAAGAAGACTAGTTATATACTGGTTAAAAAAAGACTAAGTTCACTGTTTAAAGAAAGACTAGTTATCTACTGGGTTAAAGAAGACTGTTTTCCTGATTAACAAGAAGACTGGTTACTGGTTAGAAAAAAGGAACTAGTTATAGACTGTTAAAAGAAAAGACTAGTTATATACTGGTTTAAAGAAGACCTAGTTATATCTAGTTTAAGAATACTAGTTGATCTACTGGTTAACAGTAAGACTGGTTACTGGGTTTAAAGAAACTAGTTCTGTTAAGAAGACTAGTTACTGGTAAAAGAAGACTAGTTATATACCTGTTAGAGAGACTATTATATACTGGTTAAAGAAAGACAGTTTATACTGGTTAAAGAAGACTAGTTACGGTTAAAGAATACTAGTTACTGGTTAAAAGAAGACTAGTTATATACCTGGTTTAAAAGAGACTGTTACTGGTTAAAGAGACTATTATATACTGGTTAAAAGAAGACTGGTTACTGGTTAAAAAAGACTAGTTATATACTGGTTAAAGAAGACTAGTTATATACTGGTTTTAAAAGAAGACTAGTTACTGGTTAAAGAAGACTAGCTATATACGTTTAACAATAAGACTGGTTACTTTTAAAAAAGACTAGTTATATACTGTTCAAGAAGACTAGTTATATACTGGTTAAAAGAAGACTAGTTACTGGTTAAAGAAGACTAGCTATATACTGGTTAAAAGAAGACTGGTTACTGGTTAAATAAGACAAGTTATATACTGGTTAAAAGAAGACTAGTTATATACTGGGTAAAAGAAGACTAGTTACTGGTTAAAGAAGACTAGTTATATACTGTTAAAAGAAACTAGTTACTTGGTTCAAGAAACTAGTTATATACTGTTAAAAGAATACCTATTTTACTGGTTAAAGAAGACTAGTTATATACTGGTTAAAAGAAGACTAGTTACTGGTTAAAGAAGACTAGTTATATACTGGTTAAAGAAGACTGGTTACTGGTTAAAGAAGACTGGTTATATACTTGTTAAAAGAAGATATAGTTACTAATTAAATGAAGACTAGTTATATACTGGTTAAAAGAAGACTAGTTACTGGTTAAAGCAGACTAGTTATATACTGGTTAAAAGAAGACTGGTTACCGGTTAAAGAAGACTAGTTATATACTGGTTAAAAGAAGACTGGTTATATACTGGTTAAAAGAAGACTGGTTACTGATTAAAGAAGACTAGTTAATGGTTAAAGAAGACTAGTTATATACTGGTTAAAAGAAGACTAGTTGTTATACTGTTAAAGAAAACTATTTATATCTGGTTAAAAGAACTAGTTACTGGTTTAAAAGAAGACTAGTTTATATACTGGGTTAAAAGAAAAGACTGTTTACTGGTTAAAGAAGAATATTATATAACTGGGTAAAAGACCTAGTTCCTGGTTAAAGAAGACTAGTTATATACTGTTTAAAAGAAGACTAATTACTGTTAAAAAAGACTAGTTTATATACTGGTTACAGAAAGACTCGTTACTGGTTAAAGAGAACTATTATATACTGGTTAAAGAAGACATAGTTTTTATAGACTGGTTAAAGAAGACATTCCTGGTTCAACGAAGACTAGTTATATACTGGTTAAAGAAGACTAGTTACTGGTTCCAGAAGATAGTTATATACTGGTTAAAAGGAGACTAGTTATATACTGGTTAAAGAAGACTAGTTATATACTGGTTAAAGAAGACTAGTTACTGGTTAAAGAAGACTAGTTATATACTGGTTAAAGAAGACTGGTTACTGGTTAAAAGAAGACTAGTTATATACTGGTTAAAAGAAGACTGGTTACTAGTTAAAGAAGACTAGTTACTGGTTAAAGAAGACTATTATATACTGGTTAAACGAAGACTGGTTTACTCTTACAGAGACTATTTACTGGTGTAAAGAAGACTAGTTTACTCGTTAAAAAGACTGGTTACTGGTTTAAAAGAAGACTGGTTATATACTGGTTAAAGAAGACTAGTTACTGGTTAAAGAAGACTAGTTATATACTGATTAAGAAGACTATTAACTGGTTTAAAAAGAAGACTGTTATATACTGGTTAAAATAAGACTGGTTACTGGTAATAAGACTAGTTACTGGTTAAAAGAAGACTGGTTACTTGTTAAAGAAAACTGGTTACTGTTAAGAATACTATTACTGGTTTAAAAGAAGGACTGGTTCTGGTGAAAGAAGACTAGTTATATCTACTGGTTTAAAGAAAAGACTAGTTATACTACTGTTAAAAGAAGACTAAGTTTACTGGTTTAAGAAGACTAGTTATTTACTGGTTAAAAGACACTATTTACTGGTTAAAGACGACTGTTAATATACTGGTTTTTAAGAAGACTAGTTGCTATACTGATTAAAGAAAACTAGTTATCTACTGGTTAAAAGAAGACTTACTTACTGTTAAAGAAGACTAGTTATATACTGGTTAAAAGAAGACATTTACTGGTTAAGAAGACTAGTTATATACTGTTAAGAAGACCTGGTTACTGTTAAAGACGACTGTTATGATACTGGTAAAAGATTAATATAGTTTACTGGTTAAAAGAGACTAGTTATACTGTTAAAGAAGACTGTTAATATACTGGTTAAAATAAGACTAGTTATATACTGGTTTAAAAGAAGACTAGTTTATATACTGGTTTTAAAGAAACTAGTTATGGTTAAATAGACTAAATTATATACTGTTAAAGAAGACTAGTTATATACTGGTTAAAGAAGACTGGTTACTGTTAAAGCAGACTAGTTATATACTGGTTTAAAAGAAGACTATTAACTGTTAAAGAAGACTAGTTAAATACTGGTTAAAAAAAAGACTGGTTAACTGCTTAAATAAGATAGGTATATACTGGTTTAAAAAGAATACTGGTTACTGGTTAAATAAGAATAGTTATATACTGGTTAAAAGAAGTCTAGTTATATACTGGTTAAAAAAAGACTAGTTACTGTTAAAAGAAGACTATTACTGTTACAGAAGACTAGTTATATACTGGTTAAAAAAAGACTGGTTACTGGTTAAAGAAGACTGTTATATACTGGTTAAAGAAGACTTGTACTGTTTAAGAAGACTAGTTATATACTGGTTAAAGAGACTAGTTATATACTGGTTAAAAGAAGTACTAGTTCTTGTTAAAGAAGACTAGTATATACTGTTAAAGAAGACTGGTTACTGTTAAAGAAGACTAGTTATATATGGTTAAAAAGACTAAAGTTACTGGTTAAAGAAGACTATTATATACGGTTAAAGAAGACTGGTTTTTACTGGGTTAAAGTGAAGACTGGTTATATACGTGTTAAAGACGACTAGTTACCTAGTTAAATGAAGACTAGTTATATACTGTTAAAAGAATACTAGTTTTTACTGGTTAAAGAATACTAGTTATATACTGGTTAAAAGAACACTAGTTACTGGTTAAAGAAGACTAGTTATATACTGGTTAAAAGAAGACTGGTTACCGGTTAAAGAAGACTAGTTATATGCTGGTTAAAAGAAGACTGGTTATATACTGGTTAAAAGAAGACTGGTTACTGATTAAGAAGACTAATTTAACTGGTTAAGAAGACTAGTTTATATACTGGTTAAGAAACTAGTTATATTACTGGTTAAAGCAGACTTATTTATATACTGGTTTAAAATAAGACTATTACTGTTAAAGAAACTAGTTTATATACTGGTTAAAAGAAGACGTTACTGGTTAAAAAAGACTAGTTATATACTGGTTAAAAGAAGACTAGTTATATACTGGTTAAAAGAAGACTAGTTATATACTGGTTAAAAGAAGACTAATTACTGGTTAAAAAAGATTAGTTATATACTGGTTAAAGAAGACTAGTTATTACGGTTAAAGAAGACTTGGTTACTGACTGGTTAAAAAGATTAGTTATATACTGGTTAAAGAAGACTAGTTTATACTGGTTAAAAGAAGACTATTTACTGGTTAAAAAGACTAGTTTATTACTGGTTAAAAGAAGACTAGTTTACTGGTTAAAGAAGACTAGTTATATACTGGCTACAAGAGACTAGTTTACTGGTTAAAGAAACTAGTTTTTATACTGTTAAAGAAGACTAGTTATATACTGGCTACAAGAAGAATAGTTACTGGTTAAGAAGACTAGTTATATACTGGTTTAAAGAAGACTAGTTTATACTGTTAAAGAAGACTGGTTTCCTGGTTAAGAAGACTAGTTAGACTACTGTTAAGAATACTGGTTACTGGTTTAAAGAAGCCATTATATACTGGTTAAAAGAAGACTGGTTACTAGTTAAAGAAGACTAGTTACTGGTTAAAGAAGACTAGTTATA
>JACEEZ010020733.1:25000-82500 GCA_016584305.1 Chionoecetes opilio
TACTCCCCCCTCTCCCCCAAAACAAGCTTGGGGACCTGGGAGAATGCAGGATATATGGCTGGGGTACAAAATATTGCGTTCGAACCACATACTTTTGAGTTTGATGGAAGTTTTATTAGGAATTGCCCTGGATTGTCAGGAAACATTAATGGATTTCTTCTGAGTCGGCGAGACTTGTGAACCTGACAGATTCCTCACAGAATGATGACCCAAGTGACGAGAACCCCCCAACCCCCCACTACAGGAGGCTTAGGTTAGATTTGGGCTTTATATTTGGGTAGGTCTAGGTTAGGTTAGATTTGATTAGGTTTAGGTTAGTTAGGTAATGGTGGGCAAGCTCCCCCACTAGGATTTAGGTTATATTTAGGTTAGGCAAACTTTACTTAGATATAAGCGAAATTACCCTAGATACTAGGGAATTTTACCCCCCTACACAATCTCACACAACCATTACGGTGTTATACGACTGCTAATTATTGTTCCCACCAAAAACCCCGCATTCCCACCAGGTCCCCAAAACTGTTTGGGGGAAGTGTGGTAGAGTATGTGGAAATACACTATAGATTTTACCAAAGTGCCAGATAGCTAATACTGGGATAAGATAAGATACTTTGATTCCCTATTAGACATCTTTGCAAGTACAACTACAAAGGGTTATATGACTGATACAAGCGCCACCAAGTAAGGACGAACCTGGGTGTGCCTCGAACCACTGATCCACGAATGAGCAGGGAATGCCTGTCATACGCGAGCTCCGCTAGGCTCTACCTACCATGCCACGCCATTGACGGTAATACTGGGGACATGTTGGGGTGGTGAGGCGAGTCGTTTATTCTTTTCTTATTGGTGTAATATATACAGCTAAGTATAATTACCGACCTTGCGGGGCACCGAAGATAGTTGGATGTATTGGAATAGTCGGATGTTCGGATGTACATAATTTAATAGATATAATAAAAGAATAAAGAGCCATGTAAATGTCCCGCGACATATATCTTGTTGTAGAACACCTTGTTCTACTTCCATATAATATTCACTTTTTGTATTCAATGTTCACACAAAACCCGCGTACGTTTAGCACTTGTAGAGCGAAATTGATTTCACTGTAGAAGATAACAATAAATGGCCCAAATAACAAGCACACAATGTGGGGTGAAGCACAACCCGGTGTGAAAACACAACAGTGGTGAAAACACCCGCCCAACGCCACGCCACGCGCTTTTACCACGCGCTGTGAGCCGGGTAGTGAGAAAAACACGAGGAACAGTACCTGCTTCCCGCCCGCCGCCGGCGCGGAATCAGAAAACGTTATTTTGACTGAGGGATCGGAGGTTAGGAATTGTTTAATAATAATTTATCGCGACTTGGGGACATGAGAAAAAAGGTCTGTTTGTTTGCGAGAAGTTCGGTATGTTGGAGGTGTTTCGGATGTTGGGAATTTGGCTGGTCTATTATATATATTAATATAGTTATAATATATATTCATATGTATAGTAATATATATAATATATAGATATATATGTATATAGTATATTATATATATATATTATATATATATTATTATATAGTATATATGTATATATTGTTTTTGTCTTATACATTTGTGCCTATAGCGCCTGTAGGCAGTGGTTGACCCAGGGCTCGGATGGTAGGCCCTGAAGGATTCACTGAGGGCTGTGATGGCGGACCTCGCCTGTGTGTGGTGCAGGGCAGGAATTCTTATCGTGACGCGGTGTGATTAGAGCTCTGCCCGCCCCTGTGTCCCTCGAATTGCACCCACACAATCGAAGGTAGAGTTGATGGGCAGGGGCATGTGCGGTGTTTTAGCCACTCCACGGTTGCAGAAGGTTTTGGGTTTCTCGCGGATCGAATGCGGGTTACCGAAGTAATGCCTAGTCTGCGAGACGCTAACTCACTCCGCTATCCGCCTCCCCAAATGATATGCATAATGTTATTATGTTAATATACAGCATGTCATTGTTTCTACTTGAGAGAGGGAGAAACAAGGAGACGGTAGGAGGGAGGGTTGTTTGCAGTAGTAGAAGGAATGGACAAGCACAGAGGGAGACTTTTTGCCATGGCCCAAGTTGTAGTAATTCTGAGAAGCATGGTGTTGGAATAGATCAGATAATCAATGTTTATGATGCTCAGAGTACGCCACAGCTTCTCAGCGTAGAATTTAAAAATACACTACTACAGGTTGAATTTTCCAAAACTCGGCAACCTCTGGACCAGCGCCGAGTTTCCGAGTATGGAATGTTTAACCGACTTTAGAACGTAGATTCTATACGGGAAAAATAATGCATGAATATCACATTGAAAAAATATCCATGGAAAAAATGATTGGATTCTTAATTACGTTAGATAATACGTACTGATGATACAGGAAGAAGGAGAATATGTATAAATATAAATTTCAGGATGAGCCTTACCTGTACAAGAAGCAGGTGTGGTTCCAAAGAATGGAATATGGTTGTTGTTATACACATATCTTTCTATAATTGTGTAATCTTCATTACAATAATAACAGTGTACACAACTCTACAGTCACAACACCACTGTAACACTAACAACAACCAAATCGGCCGGGAGGAAAGAAGCAGCGGACCTAGTGTGGCTGGGCACCCAGCGGCCGCCCGACCGGCAACTACGCGTTCCGGTTTTGGTGATGTTCTGCCTGGGTTTGGAAAAAATCCGCGAACCATAGCCGAGTTTGGGTGTTGCCGAGTTTGGGACACTTCAACTGTAGTTACTAAACTTAAAACAAAACATTACCTATACAATTCAAATACATTAACTACTACACGAGCTTCACAAATGATGACACTGATTGATATTTGTAGAGGAAAGTTTCATTAAAAAATATTACTAATCCTATTCCCAGCCCTCACAACATTCGTCTTAGCATTTTTGTGTGTTTGTTTGTTCATTCAAAACAACTCATGACAGAATAATGGCTTTTACAACGCGGTGCCATAGCAAGCGAGATCAAAAGGGTATATACAGGTTGAAGCTCCCAAACTCTGCAAGACAGACTGCAACACCCAAAACTCGCTATGGTTCCGTGATTTTCCCTAAAAAACACGGCCAGAACACCCTAAATCCAGGCGCGTAGTTGCCGTGTCGCCGCTGGGTGCCACCACACTAGGCCGCTTGGTTTTCTCGCCGATTTGTTTGTTGTATTGCTTCAGTGGTGTGTGACTGTAGAGTTGTGCTACAACTGTTATTGTTGTGTGATTTGGTTATTTGTGTTATTTTGTGGCATGACTTTTTCCCCTTAATATATCTACGTTCTTAGAAGTCGGAAAATTCCAAATACTCAGGTTCGGCGCTGGTCCGAGGTTGCCGAGTGGGAACGTTTCAACCTGTTATCGACTGTGTTGAGAAATGCCTCTACTCTTTTCCGTGAGTAGAATTAACAGCTATGTGGTTTCTATTCCTTCTGTTAATGTCAGTTTTTCCCATAATATTTTATGGAGGGTTAGAAGGCTGATGTAGACGCTCGCCAACACTGTCCTCTATCCGTTTGGCATACAACTCTCAATAGCCAGCTGTACAGATCTCTTCAACACACTGTCTCCCATGTCTTCTTGGCTCTGCGAACCCTGGTTAGGACGGCGACCTGAACTTCACTCTTAAGCCCCGTCCAACTGTTGCCCATGTCAGAGATACACTGAGGCGGCAGGTGGTATGTTGTTGAGAATGCCCTACTCCGCGTTGCAGAGCGTGTGCCCACCGCCATGGATGCGGCGAGTTCCGTCACAGAGTTTGGTTGATGATTCATTGCAATTGATTTGGACGCCACCTAAATAAGTTTTTGACAATTGTAGAAGTATCATAGTACCGTCAGAAGCGGAAAAGTGTGCTGATCCGCGAGACAGTAAATAACCATGCAATTGATAAGCACAATTACAGGAATAACAAGGAGTTGAAGTAAGAAAGGTTGTGAGAGGAAAAATGTTTATGCACTATGTGCTTAGTTCTTTATTATCTTATTCTTGGTATAGTTTACTGCAATTTATTTATTCATGACACGCAGTTAAGTCTCGTGAAGATGTAGTTGGTTATGTTCAGTTCTCCTAATATCTAATCTCATTCATTGTATTTGATAATACCGAATTAATAACATCATGGAGCGCGTGCGATCATATTTTTTAGCGACGTATTCCTCTTCAATGAAGTCAGAGTCAGCACGTGAGGGACCTCAGCACGTCCACTAACGGGCCGGTTTGATTAGCTCAGCACAAGCATGGCGGTGTTTTGACAAAGCTCGATTTTCAACACCGCCCACTACAGAGCCGCCGCATGAGGCACAGGTGGACGTGGCCCTAGAGTCTGTGCCACAATGCACTAACCACCTGTGTCTACCTCCTTCACGTGCCCAAATGACCTCAATTCGCCTTACTCTCAGCACTCGTACTCAGCTCCTTCAATCCACATTTTCTGCCACCCTTCACTGGATTGTATATGTCACATAATCACCTATGTGTACGTAATTGTGAAACGCTCATAGTCAGTGTTTGCCGCAGCTTGACTGAGTGAGCACCATGGCTGAACCGGAAGGGTGAGACCAACAAGGAGCAGAGGAGGCGTGTGCTGAGCCCGATGCGTGCCACCAAGGTAAGGGTTCCGCAAGGCTGCCTGCTGGGAAGTGGGTTACTCCTTGGTAGAGGACTGGACAAGCAAGGCGAGCAAGAGTCACTTGAGTGTTGGTGATCACTTGGCCGTTGAGTGTAGAAGCAGTTTTATAAACCACTTTGCTATAGGCCATAACTCAGATTAGTTGAGTGTGCCATTTGTGTGTCCAGGATCACAGCTGTCAAGTGTAAGTGCACGTGTGAGCGACTGATGAATGGTGATGGGGACACGGCCTGTTAGACTTGATGATGTGAAGAGGCGGGAAAGTGCTGGGGCAAGGAATGTTGATGTGGCTGTGCAGTATGAGACGGGTGCAGGAGGGTGGATCAGAACTGGTAGGTAGGAGCATCACAGTGTAAGGTTACAGCCTAGTCATTAATATCCGACCTTGGGGTGAGCCGAGTGGATAGGTCGGATAATTGGAATAGTCGGATGTCGGATATCGACGGTAGACCATAAGACGTTAAGGACAAACTGAGTATAGACATAAAGATGCAGCTCTTGAAGGCCGATCCAGTGGTAGACGGAAAGTAAAATCCATGCATAAATAAAGCCACAAATCAATGTTTTCTATAAACATAATAAAAAAGAAGTAAAATAAATGCAAACAGAGACACAATGGGTGGTGAAAAAAGTCGGTTTGTATGGACAAGTCGATGATGTTTGGACGAGTCGGATGTTGGGAATTATGCTCTGTATAGAGGATGTGTGAATGGCATTGGTTTGGGCCGCGTGGAGAGAAGAAAGCACTAAGAAGTGAAGTGCTGTTGGGCTCTGACTAAAGGAGGCCCTGAGGAAGACTAGAAAAGCAAAGAATTGACAGACAACTTGCACCTTTACTTATGGCTTGGGAAATCAAGGTAATAAGAGATGATCTATTTATATATGGAAACCTGCCTTTCAAAAAAACTACAATGAAGTAACTTAAATAAGGGTACCTACTATACTCACTGCACATTAAGCTGGACAAATGGGGCTCCTCTCACTCCCCCTTTCGATACGCATGGGATTGGCTGCAGGTGTTGCGGTGAGAATGCCTACTCAATGACAGCGCGTAAAGCACCCCAACACCCACCACCCAACACCAACACCTAAAGCCCCCAGCCACCCCAAAGAACCCAGACGACCCAAACACCCTAAAGTATCCAATCACCCAGAACACCCTAAAGCTCCCAACACCTAAAGCCCCAACATCCGCAACACCCTACACACCCTTAAAGCCCCCAACACCCAACACCCTAACGAAAGCCCAACACCATAAAGCCCAACACCCAAACACCCTAAGAGCCCCCACACCTCAGAAGCCCAACACCAAACACCCTAAAGTCCCAACACCCAACACCCTAAAGCCCCAACACCCAACACCCTAAAGCCCCAACACCAACACCCTAAAGCCCCAACACCTAAAGCCCCAACACCCAACACCCAACACCCAACACCCTAAAGCCCAACACCCAACACCCAACACCCTAAAGCCCCAACACCCAACACCCTAAAGCCCCAAACACCTAAAGCCCCAACACCCAACACCCAACAACCCAACACCCTAAAGCCCCAACACCCTAAAGCCCCAACACCCAAACACCACTAAAGCCCCAACACCTAAAGCCCCAACACCCAACACCCAACACCAACACCCAACACCCTAAAGCCCCAACACCCAACACCCTAAAGCCCAACACCCAACACCCTAAAGCCCCAACACCCAACACCCTAAAGCCCCAACACCCAACACCTAAAGCCCCAACACCCAACACCCTAAAGCCCCAACACCCAACACCCTAAAGCCCAACACCCAACACCTAAAGCCCCAACACCCAACACCCTAAAGCCCCAACACCCAACACCCAACCCCCAACACCCAACACCCTAAAGCCCCAACACCCAACACCCTAAAGCCCCAACACCCAACACCCAACCCCAACACCAACACCTAAAGCCCCAACACCCAACACCCTAAAGCCCCAACACCCAACACCTAAAGCCCCAACACCCAACACCTAAAGCCCCAACACCCAACACCCTAAAGCCCAACACTAAAGCCCCAACACCCAACACCCTAAAGCCCAACACCTAAAGCCCCAACACCTAAAGCCCAACACCCAAACACCCTAAAGCCCCAACACCTAAAGCCCCAACACCCAACACCCTAAAGCCCCAACACCTAAAGCCCCAACACCCAACACCCTAAAGCCCCAACACCTAAAGCCCCAACACCCAACACCCTAAAGCCCCAACACCAACACCCTAAAGCCCCAACACTAAAGCCCCAACACCCAACACCTAAATCCCCAACACCTAAAGCCCCAACACCAACACCCTAAAGCCCCAACACCCAACACCCTAAAGCCCCAACAACCTAAAGCCCCAACACCCAACACCCTAAAGCCCCAACACCCAACACCCTAAGCCCCAACACCAAACACCCTAAAGCCCCAACACCCAACACCCTAAAGCCCCAACACCTAAAGCCCCAACACCCAACACCCTAAAGCCCCAACACCTAAAGCCCCAACACCCAACACCCTAAAGCCCCAACACCTAAAGCCCCAACACCCAACACCCTAAAGCCCCAACACCTAAAGCCCCAACACCCAACACCCTAAGCCCCAACACCCAACACCTAAAGCCCCAACACCCAACACCCTAAAGCCCCAACACCAACACCCTAAAGCCCCAACACCTAAACACCCAACACCCTAAAGCCCCAACACCTAAAGCCCCAAACACCCAACACCCTAAAGCCCCAACACCTAAAGCCCCAACACCCTAAAGCCCCAACACCCAACACCCTAAAGCCCCAACACCTAAAGCCCCAACACCCAACACCCTAAAGCCCCAACACCTAAAGCCCCAACACCCAACACCCTAAAGCCCCAACACCTAAAGCCCAACACCCAACACCCTAAAGCCCCAACACCCAACACCCTAAAAGCCCCAACACCTAAAGCCCCAACACCCAACACCCTAAAGCCCCAACACCTAAAGCCCCAACACCCAACACCCTAAAGCCCCAACACCTAAAGCCCCAACACCCTAAAGCCCCAACACCCAACACCCTAAAGCCCCAACACCTAAAGCCCCAACACCCAACACCCTAAAGCCCCAACACCTAAAGCCCCAACACCAACACCCTAAAGCCCCAACACCTAAAGCCCCAACACCCAACACCCTAAAGCCCCAACACCCAACACCCTAAAGCCCCAACACCTAAAGCCCCAACACCCAACACCCTAAAGCCCAACACACCTAAAGCCCCAACACCCAACACCCTAAAAGCCCCAACACCCAACACCCTAAAGCCCCAACACCTAAAGCCCAACACCAACACCCTAAAGCCCCAACACCCAACACCCTAAAGCCCCAACACCCAACACCCTAAAGCCCCAACACCCAACACCCTAAAGCCCAACACCTAAAGCCCCAACACCCAACACCCTAAAAGCCCCAACACCTAAAGCCCCAACACCCTAAAGCCCCAAACACCCAACACCCTAAAGCCCCAACACCTAAAGCCCCAACACCCAACACCCTAAAGCCCCAACACCTAAAGCCCCAACACCCAACACCCTAAAGCCCCAACACCTAAAGCCCCAACACCCTAAAGCCCCAACACCCAACACCCTAAAGCCCCAACACCTAAAGCCCCAACACCCAACACCCTAAAGCCCCAAACACCTAAAGCCCCAACACCCAACACCCTAAAGCCCCAACACCTAAAGCCCCAACACCAACACCTAAAGCCCCAACACCCAACACCTAAAGCCCCAACACCCAACACCCTAAAGCCCCAACACCCAACACCCTAAAGCCCCAACACCTAAAGCCCCAACACCCAAACACCCTAAAGCCCCAACACCCAACACCTAAAGCCCCAACACCCAACACCCTAAAGCCCAAACACCCAAACACCCTAAAGCCCCAACACCCAACACCCTAAAGCCCAACACCCAACACCCTAAAGCCCCAACACCCAACACCTAAAGCCCCAACACCCAACACCTAAAGCCCCAACACCCAACACCCTAAAGCCCAACACCAACACCCTAAAGCCCCAACACCTAAAGCCCCAACACCCAACACCCAACACCCTAAAGCCCCAACACCAACACCTAAAGCCCAACACCAACACCCTAAAGCCCCAACACCCAACACCCTAAAGCCCCAACACCCAAACACCCTAAAGCCCCAACACCTAAAGCCCAACACCCAACACCCTAAAGCCCCAACACCTAAAGCCCCAACACCCAACACCCTAAAGCCCCAACACCTAAAGCCCCAACACCCAACACCCTAAAGCCCCAACACCTAAAGCCCCAACACCCAACACCCTAAAGCCCCAACACCTAAAGCCCCAACACCCAACACCCTAAAGCCCCAACACCCAACACCCTAAAGCCCAACACCTAAAGCCCCAACACCCAACACCCTAAAGCCCCAACACCCAACACCCTAAAGCCCCAACACCCAACACCCTAAAGCCCAACACCCAACACCCTAAAGCCCCAACACCTAAAGCCCCAACACCCAACACCCTAAAGCCCCAACACCTAAAGCCCCAACACCCAACACCCTAAAGCCCCAACACCTAAAGCCCCAACACCCAACACCCTAAAGCCCCCAACACCTAAAGCCCCAACACCCAACACCCTAAAGCCCCAACACCCAACACCTAAAGCCCCAACACCCAACACCCTAAAGCCCCAACACCCAACACCCTAAAGCCCCAACACCTAAAGCCCAACACCCAACACCCTAAAGCCCCAACACCTAAAGCCCAACACCCAACACCCTAAAGCCCCAACACCTAAAGCCCCAACACCCTAAAGCCCCAACACCCAAACACCCTAAAGCCCCAACACCTAAAGCCCAACACCCAACACCCTAAAGCCCCAACACCTAAAAGCCCCAACACCCACACCCTAAAGCCCCAACACCTAAAGCCCCAACACCCAACACCCTAAAGCCCCAACACCCAAACACCCTAAAGCCCCAACACCTAAAGCCCCAACACCCAACACCCTAAAGCCCCAACACCTAAAGCCCCAACACCAACACCCTAAAGCCCCAACACCTAAAGCCCCAACACCTAAAGCCCAACACCCAACACCCTAAAGCCCCAACACTAAAGCCCCAACACCCAACACCCTAAAGCCCCAACACCTAAAGCCCCAAACACCCAAACACCCTAAAGCCCCAACACCTAAAGCCCCAACACCAACACCTAAAGCCCCAACACCCAACACCCTAAAGCCCCAACACCTAAAGCCCCAACACCCAACACCCTAAAGCCCCAACACCCTAAAGCCCAACACCCAAACACCCTAAAGCCCCAACACCCAACACCCTAAAGCCCCAACACCTAAAGCCCCAACACCCAACACCCTAAAGCCCCAACACCCAACACCCTAAAGCCCCAACACCCAACACCCTAAAGCCCCAACACCCAAACACCCTAAAGCCCCAACACCTAAAGCCCCAACACCCAACACCCTAAAGCCCCAAACCTAAAGCCCCAACACCCTAAACACCAAACACCCAAACCCTAAAGCCCCAACACCTAAAGCCCCAACACCCAACACCCTAAAGCCCCAACACCTAAAGCCCCAACACCCAACACCCTAAAGCCCCAACACCTAAAGCCCCAACACCCAACACCCTAAAGCCCCAACACCCAACACCCTAAAGCCCCAACACCTAAAGCCCCAACACCCAACACCCTAAAGCCCCAACACCTAAAGCCCCAACACCCAACACCCTAAAGCCCCAACACCTAAAGCCCCAAACACCCTAAAGCCCCAACACCCAACACCTAAAGCCCCAACACCTAAAGCCCCAAACACCAACACCCTAAAGCCCCAAACACCTAAAGCCCCAACACCCAACACCTAAAGCCCCAACACCTAAAGCCCCAACACCCAACACCCTAAAGCCCAACACCCAACACCCTAAAGCCCCAACACCTAAAGCCCAAACACCCAACACCTAAAGCCCCAACACCTAAAGCCCCAACACCCAACACCCTAAAGCCCAACACCCAACACCCTAAAGCCCCAACACCTAAAGCCCCAACACCCAACACCCTAAAGCCCCAACACCCAACACCCTAAAGCCCCCACCACACCCAACCCTAAAGCCCCAACACCCAAACACTAAAGCCCCAACACCTAAAGCCCCAACACCCAACACCCTAAAGCCCAACACCTAAAGCCCCAAACACCCTAAAGCCCCAACACCCAACACCCTAAAGCCCCAACACCTAAAGCCCCAACACCCAACACCCTAAAGCCCCAAACACCTAAAGCCCCAACACCCAACACCCTAAAGCCCAACACCTAAAGCCCAACACCCTAAAGCCCAACACCCAACACCCCAAAGCCCCAACACTAAAGCCCCAACACCCAACACCCTAAAGCCCCAACACCTAAAGCCCCAACACCCAACACCCTAAAGCCCCAACAACCCAACACCTAAAGCCCCAACACCCAACACCTAAAGCCCCAACACCCAACACCTAAAGCCCCAACACCCAACACCCTAAAGCCCCAACACCCAACACCCTAAAGCCCCAACACCCAAACACCCTAAAGCCCCAACACCCAACACCCTAAAGCCCAACACCTAAAAGCCCAAACACCCAACAACCCAACACCCTAAAGCCCCAACACCCAACACCCTAAAGCCCCAACACCCAACACCCTAAAGCCCCAACACCCAACACCTAAAGCCCCAACACTAAAGCCCCAACACCCAACACCCTAAAGCCCCAACACCTAAAGCCCCAACCCCAACACCCTAAAGCCCAACACCTAAAGCCCCAACACCCAACACCCTAAAGCCCCAAACACCCTAAAGCCCCAACACCCAACACCCTAAAGCCCCAACACCTAAAGCCCCAACACCCAACACCCTAAAGACCCAACACCCAACACCCTAAAGCCCAACACCTAAAGCCCCAACACCCAACACCCTAAAGCCCCAACACCCAACACCCTAAAGCCCCAACACCTAAAGCCCCAACACCCAACACCCTAAAGCCCCAACACCTAAAGCCCCAACACCCAACACCCTAAAGCCCCAAACCCAACACCCTAAAGCCCCAACACCCAACACCCTAAAGCCCCAACACCCAACACCCAAGCCCCAACACCCAACACCCTAAAGCCCCAACACCCAACACCCTAAAGCCCCAACACCTAAAGCCCAACACCCAACACCCTAAAGCCCCAACACCCAACACCCTAACACCCAACACCTAAAGCCCCAACACCCAACACCCAACACCCAACACCCTAAAGCCCCAACACCTAAAGCCCCAACACCCAACACCCAACACCCTAAAGCCCCAACACCCAACACCTCAGCCAGTCCCGTGCATTCAGAAGGGGGGGGTGAGGGGGCACCGTTTTCGCCAACTTAACGTGCAGTGGGTATACCTAGTTGTAGTATACAGGGCCTGAGCTATGCTCCTGTGGTCTCGCCTTCATGTCTGTATATATCTAGTTTGTCCTTAAATTGATGCATACTCTTTGCTTCTATCATTTCTTCCCCATCCATTCTTGGCCTCTCTACTTCTATGGGGGAACCTTTACTTCTTTGTGCTGCTCAAACATCATACTTTTCTAATTGTATTCCTTGTAACCCCTCAAAGATCTAGTCTCCAGTATTTTTCCTCTCGATAGTACATAAGAAAATAAGGAAGCTACAAGAGGCCGTGAGACCTACATGAGGTAGTTCCTGTAGTAAGTTATACCGTAGATAACAGTGAAGTGGCCAGTTCAACGTTTCTTTGTTATGTACAGACGTGTGGTGGCGTTAATACTTACATTTCTACATCCATGATTTCAGGAAAGTTAGAAGGGGCTATCTGGAAAGTCTGTGTCATTTTGTGTCTTCATCTGTGTCATATTAGGGCTATAAATGAACAAATTACAAAAATGAAACCGAGTGGCGACCTGGCTATACCTACTACAGTAAAGTCGCCAGCTAGTATTTTAACACAACAGTTGAGTCGCCACTCTGGGGAATTCAGGGAAATTAGAGGTAAAGTAAAACAAGTCTATATATATTAGCTGCGGAAGATGCTTGGATATATGAAAATTCCTCTGCCAACGTGAAAACAAATTCTATTCAAGTTTGAAAGATCTGGCAAGTCTTGCGTCCTGCCGCCCGAAAGGTGATCTGCTGCTGTCTGTCGTCGCGCCAAGAAAAACTTGAGAAGCAAAATGCGCAACAGTTATATTTGCAGATACAAAGCATAAAACAACGCTGAAACAGGGTAGATTATACAGTCATGATATAAACTACTGTGTATCATCTTCAGTGGCACATAAAAATCAGTAGTGATGCTATCATTCGTAATATTTGGCGGCTGGCGACATGACTGCAGGTGGCGACTTTACTGTTATCTACGGTAGTAAGTTGGTGATGATATTTTCATGGGACGCTTCAATTACTTGCCTAATAAACTTTCTTCCTTCTCTCATTTTTGTCCTTGTGACCCCTCAAATATCCAGCTTCTTGTTTTTCCTCGTGACAGTAAGTTGGTGATGATATTTTCAAGATTTTTGATGTTGTTTATTCAAGAGGTGCTGCAATGACTGTACTTACTCTTTGAACTTTTCCCCTCAAATATCCAGTCTCTTGTTATTCCTCTTGACACCATGTTGGGCATGATATTTTTATGGTGTTATTTTAAGGGCCAGTGCAATTACTTACCTATTGAACTACAGCTAAGTATTAATTATCCGTCCTTGGGGGGACCGAAGGTAGGTCGGATAATTGGAATAGTCGGATGTTCAGATATCACAGTAACCATAAACGTAAGGACAAAATGGTATAGAACATAAAAGATGCAGCTCTTGAAGGCCGATCCAGTGGTAGACGCGAAAGTAAAATCCGTGCATAAATAAAGCCACAAATCAATGTTTTCTATAAAATAAAAAAAACTTAAGTAAAATAAATGGCCAAAACAAGACTCAATGTGGTGGTGAAAAAAGTTGGTTGTTTGGACAAGTCGGATGTTTGGAGGTCGGATGTTGGGAATTTGGCTGTACTACTACATTACTTACTTATTACCACCCACCCATTACCTATTCGCTGCAATTACTAACCTATTCAACTTCCTCCCCAGGACTTCATCTTCCAGCAGACAATGTTCCGCATCAAGGACCCCAAGGCGTCGCTGCACTTCTACACGCGCGTCCTGGGCATGCGACTCCTCAAGAAACTGGACTTCCCGGACATGAAGTTCTCGCTGTACTTCATGGGCTTCGAGGCGGCGCAGGACATCCCCGAGGACGAGAAGGAGAGGACGGGCTGGTGCTTCTCCCGCAAGGCCACGCTGGAACTGACGCAGTGGGTGTTCTGTTAAGGTTTTGTGTAGAGACTTCATTGTTATCTCTGTGTCTCTTTGACTGTGCTGGGGTGTTGTGTTAAGACTTCAGTGTTATCTCTGTGTCTCTTTGACTGTGCTGGGGTGTTGTGTTAAGACTTCATTGTTATCTCTGTACACGTCTTTGACTGTGCTGGGGTGTTGTGTTAAGACTTCATTGTCATCTCTGTGTCTCTTTGACTGTGCCGGGGTGTTGTGTTAAGACTTCATTGTTATCTCTGTGTCTCTTTGACTGTGCCGGGGTGTTGTGTTAAGACTTCATTGTTATCTCTGTGTCTCTTTGACTGTGCCGGGGTGTTGTGTTAAGACTTCATTGTTATCTCTGTCTCTCTTTGACTGTGCCGGGGTGTTGTGTTAAGACTTCATTGTTATCTCTGTCTCTCTTTGACTGTGCTGGGGTGTTGTGTTAAGACTTCATTGTTATCTCTGTCTCTCTTTGACTGTGTTTAGTGATGTTCTCATTGCTTAGTCCACTGAGTTGTTAGTCACAATTACTGGTTAGAATCCGGGCCAGAGCAAGTCGGAGATCAGCCCACCCAGCTGTTCTTCCTCCCTTTCGGGGTTGATAAATGGGTACCTGGGGAAACCTGGGGAAGTGTGGTAACGCGGATGTCACACTAGCCTTGTGTCTCGGGGTAACGGGTCGTCACCCACCACGGGCTCAAAGGCTAATGCCACGGAGATGAGCACCGAGGCCACGCACCGCATAGCGTATGGCCCCATCTTTATCTTAGGGTCGACGATTCTACTTGTGATGGAAATTTTTTACTCACTGGGAACTTTTTTTTTTTTTTTAATTTTTTTTTTTATTATGTTGGAGCCTATAGCGCCTGTAGGCTTATAGAGGTCTTGATGATGTTGGTTAAACTCGTCCGTTGGTGGCGCAGGCTGGATTCTTATAGTGACACCTGTGGTCTCAGGTGAAGATCCCGTTGTTAGTTGACTTAGTTGACTTAGTTAGGTCAGGTTAGATTAGGTGTATCATATAAGTTTATTTAGTGTTTGTAAAGTTACTCACTCACTTACGAGGCAGATCTGTATTTGTGTCCTTTTGAAATGCTTGTTCAGTTGATGCCAAGCTCATTCAGAGACCTATGCACAGTGTCTGGGACTGCTTGTATATGTTGCTTGTATAGGGCTGCTTGTATATGTTGCTTGTATAGGGCTGCTTGTATATGTTGCTTGTATAGGGTTGCTTGTATATGTTGCTTGTATATGTTGCTTGTATAGGGCTGCTTGTATATGTTGCTTGTATATGTTGCTTGTATAGGGCTGCTTGTATATGTTGCTTGTATAGGGCTGCTTGTATATGTTGCTTGTATAGGGCTGCTTGTATAGGGTTGCTTGTATATGTTGCTTGTATAGGGCTGCTTGTATATGTTGCTTGTATAGGGTTGCTTGTATATGTTGCTTGTATAGGGCTGCTTGTATATGTTGCTTGTATAGGGCTGCTTGTATATGTTGCTTGTATAGGGTTGCTTGTATATGTTGCTTGTATATGTTGCTTGTATATGTTGCTTGTATAGGGTTGCTTGTATATGTTGCTTGTATATGTTGCTTGTATAGGGTTGCTTGTATATGTTGCTTGTATAGGGTTGCTTGTATATGTTGCTTGTATAGGGCTGCTTGTATAGGGCTGCTTGTATATGTTGCTTGTATAGGGCTGCTTGTATAGGGTTGCTTGTATAGGGCTGCTTGTATATGTTGCTTGTATATGTTGCTTGTATAGGGTTGCTTGTATATGTTGCTTGTATAGGGTTGCTTGTATATGTTGCTTGTATATGTTGCTTGTATAGGGTTGCTTGTATATGTTGCTTGTATATGTTGCTTGTATATGTTGCTTGTATAGGGCTGCTTGTATATGTTGCTTGTATAGGGCTGCTTGTATATGTTGCTTGTATAGGGCTGCTTGTATAGGGCTGCTTGTATAACACTCGGGAGCCAGGACTTTCTGTATGACCTTGGACACCAATTAATATAAACTACATTTATTTTGTGCCAGGATACATCTTGACTTGACTTGTACAGGTTGAAGTTCCCAAACTCGGCAACCTCGGGACCAGCGCCGAGCCGAGTAATGGAATTTTCCGACTTTTAGAATGTAGATATATTAAGGGGGAAAAAAGCATGAAAATCACATCGCAAATCTTCAAAAGGTCAATTTTCTCAGAAATAGTTAACACATTGTTCTTCCTTTTCTTTTCACTTGCACCAGTAGGTGTTCCTGGACGTTTGGGAGCCATAATACCAATAACAGACCTGTAGAAGTACACAAAATAACAGTGTACACAACTCTACAGTCACAACACCACTGAACAATAACAACAAACAAATCGGCGGGAGAAACCAAGCGGCCTAGTGTGGTGGCACCCAGCGGCCGACCCGGCAACTACGCGCCGGGTTTTGGGTGTTCTGCCGTGTTTTGGAAAATCCGGAACCATAGCCGAGTTTTGGGTGTTGCCGAGTCTTGGGATGCCGAGTTTGGGAACTTCAACCTGTACCAGTAATTCATAACTCCGAACATTATTTAATTTGTGGCACGAAATTCCCTCCCCCATGTAGAGTACCGGCATACTGTTATGTGTCCCAGTGGTGGTGATGGTGGTGGTGTTGTCCTGCCTCCCTAACCTCCCTATGTCCTCCTTTCAGTATGACCTCCCTATGTCCTCCTTTCAGTATGACCTCCCTATGTCCTCCTTTCAGTATGACCTCCCTATGTCCTCCTTTCAGTATGACCTCCCTATGTCCTCCTTTCAGTATGACCTCCCTATGTCCTCCTTTCATCTGACCTCCCTATGTCCTCCTTCAGTATGACCTCCCTATGTCCTCCTTTCAATATGACCTCCTTTCAGTATGACCTCCCTATGTCCTCCTTTCAGTATGACCTCCCTATGTCCTCCCTTCAGTATGACCTCCTTTCAGTATGACCTCCCTATGTCCTCCTTTCAGTATGTCCTCCTTTCAGTATGACCTCCCTATGTCCTCCTTTCAGTATGACCTCCTTTCAGTATGACCTCCCTATGTCCTCCTTTCAGTATGACCTCCTTTCAGTATGACCTCCCTATGTCCTCCTTTCAGTATGACCTCCTTTCAGTATGACCTCCCTATGTCCTCCTTTCAGTATGACCTGTGTTCTCCCTATGTCCTCCTTTCAGTATGACCTGTGTTCTCCCTATGTCCTCCTTTCAGTATGACCTCCCTATGTCCTCCTTTCAGTATGACCTGTGTTCTCCCTATGTCCTCCTTTCAGTATGACCTCCCTATGTCCTCCTTTCAGTATGACCTCCCTATGTCCTCCTTTCATCTGACCTCCTCATGTCCTCCTTTCAGTATGACCTCCCTATGTCCTCCTTTCAGTATGACCTCCCTATGTCCCTTTCAGTATGACCTCCCTATGTCCTCCTTTCAGTATGACCTCCCTATGTCCTCCTTTCAGTATGACCTCCCTATGTCCCTTTCAGTATGACCTCCCTATGTCCCTTTCAGTATGACCTCCCTATGTCCTCCTTTCAGTATGACCTCCCTATGTCCTCCTTTCAGTATGACCTCCCTATGTCCTCCTTTCAGTATGACCTCCCTATGTCCTCCTTTCAGTATGACCTGTGTTCTCCCTATGTCCTTTCAGTATGACCTTCCTATGTCCTCCTTATAGTATGACCTCCCTATGTCCTCCTTTCAGTATGACCTCCCTATGTCCTCCTTTCAGTATGACCTCCCTATGTCCTCCTCTCATCTGACCTCCCTATGTCCTCCTTTCAGTATGACCTCCCTATGTCCTCCTTTCAGTATGACCTCCCTATGTCCTCCTTTCAGTATGACCTCCCTATGTCCTCCTTTCAGTATGACCTCCCTATGTCCTCCTTTCAGTATGACCTGTGTCCTCCCTATGTCCTCCTTTCAGTATGACCTCCCTATGTCCTCCTTTCAGTATGACCTCCCTATGTCCTCCTTACAGTATGACCTCCCTATGTCCTCCTTTCAGTATGACCTCCCTATGTCCTCCTTTCAGTATGACCTCCCTATGTCCTCCTTTCAGTATGACCTCCCTATGTCCTCCTTATAGTATGACCTCCCTATGTCCTCCTTTCAGTATGACCTCCCTATGTCCTCCTTTCAGTATGACCTCCCTATGTCCTCCTTTCAGTACGACCTCCCTATGTCCTCCTTTCAGTATGACCTCCCTATGTCCTCCTTTCAGTATGACCTGTGTCCTCCCTATGTCCTCCTTTCAGTATGACCTCCCTATGTCCTCCTTTCAGTATGACCTCCCTATGTCCTCCTTACAGTATGACCTCCCTATGTCCTCCTTTCAGTATGACCTCCCTATGTCCTCCTTTCAGTATGACCTCCCTATGTCCTCCTTTCAGTATGACCTGTGTTCTCCCTATGTCCTCCTTTCAGTATGACCTCCCTATGTCCTCCTTATAGTATGACCTCCCTATGTCCTCCTTTCAGTATGACCTCCCTATGTCCTCCTTTCAGTATGACCTCCCTATGTCCTCCTCTCATCTGACCTCCCTATGTCCTCCTTTCAGTATGACCTCCCTATGTCCTCCTTTCAGTATGACCTCCCTATGTCCTCCTTTCAGTATGACCTCCCTATGTCCTCCTTTCAGTATGACCTCCCTATGTCCTCCTTTCAGTATGACCTCCCTATGTCCCCCTTTCAGTATGACCTCCCTATGTCCTCCTTTTAGTATGACCTCCCTATGTCCTCCTTTCAGTATGACCTCCCTATGTCCTCCTTTCAGTATGACCTCCCTATGTCCTCCTTTCAGTATGACCTCCCTATGTCCTCCTTTCAGTATGACCTCCCTATGTCCCTTTCAGTATGACCTCCCTATGTCCTCCTTCAGTATGACCTCCCTATGTCCCCTTTCAGTATGACCTCCCTATGTCCTCCTTTCAGTATGACCTCCCTATGTCCTCCTTTCAGTATGACCTCCCTATGTCCTCCTTTCAGTATGACCTCCCTATGTCCCCTTTCAGTATGACCTCCCTATGTCCTCCTTTCAGTATGACCTCCCTATGTCCTCCTTTCAGTATGACCTCCCTATGTCCTCCTTTCAGTATGACCTCCCTATGTCCTCCTTTCAGTATGACCTCCCTATGTCCTCCTTTCAGTATGACCTCCCTATGTCCTCCTTTCAGTATGACCTCCCTATGTCCTCCTTTCAGTATGACCTCCCTATGTCCCTTTCAGTATGACCTCCCTATGTCCTCCTTTCAGTATGACCTCCCTATGTCCTCCTTTCAGTATGACCTCCCTATGTCCTCCTTTCAGTATGACCTCCCTATGTCCTCCTTTCAGTATGACTCCCTATGTCCTCCTTTCAGTATGACCTCCCTATGTCCTCCTTTCAGTATGACCTCCCTATGTCCTCCTTTCAGTATGACCTCCCTATGTCCTCCTTTCAGTATGACCTCCCTATGTCCTCCTTTCAGTATGACCTCCCTATGTCCTCCTTTCAGTATGACCTCCCTATGTCCTCCTTTCAGTATGACTCCCTATGTCCCTTTCAGTATGACCTCCCTATGTCCTCCTTTCAGTATGACCTCCCTATGTCCTCCTTTCAGTATGACCTCCCTATGTCCTCCTTTCAGTATGACCTCCCTATGTCCTCCTCTCATCTGACCTCCCTATGTCCTCCTTGCAGTAACTGGGGCACAGAGTCTGATCCTGACTTCCTGGGATACCACAGTGGAAACTCAGACCCCCGAGGCTTTGGTAGGTATGGATTTACTATACACCAATGATTGAACTTAACGAGGCTTGGGGAAAATGATTGATAGGTACAGAATTTACTGATAAACAAACCCTTGGAAGACATATATATCGTAATTAAATCGTGATCGTAAATTAGTGCAGTGTGAAGATAATGTTTGTGTGTATATCTATCTTATCTATGACAATTTAACACACACACACACACACACACTATAGGTAAATGAATTGGATTTCGTTGTGTTTTATTGGTGGTAAGATTGAAGGATGTTATGTGTTGTAGTTACAGGAGGATTGGCTTGTCTGTAGTGGGAAGGCAGTGTTAGAGGCTTGGAGAGAGAGAGAGAGAGAGATATGGAGGGAGACAGAGAGAGATGGAGGGAGACAGAGAAAGGTGGAGATGATGGAAGGAGATGGAGATGGAGGGAGACAGGGCGAGAGAGTTGGAGATGGAGGGAGACAGAGAGAGAGAGACAGACAGACAGACAGAGGCACATTGAGACAGACAGACAGAGGCACATTGAGACAGACAGACAGAGGCACGTTGAGACAGACAGACAGACAGAGGCTCATTGAGACAGACAGACAGACAGACAGAGGCACATTGAGACAGACAGACAGAGGCACATTGAGACAGACAGAGGCACATTGAGACAGACAGAGGCACATTGAGACAGACAGACAGACAGACAGAGGCACATTGAGACAGACAGACAGAGGCACATTGAGACAGACAGACAGAGGCACATTGAGACAGACAGACAGACAGAGGCTCATTGAGACAGACAGACAGACAGACAGAGGCACATTGAGACAGACAGACAGAGGCACATTGAGACAGACAGAGGCACATTGAGACAGACAGACAGACAGACAGAGGCACATTGAGACAGACAGACAGACAGACCAGAGGCACATTGAGACAGACAGACAGAGGCACATTGAGACAGACAGAGGCACATTGAGACAGACAGACAGAGGCACACTTGAGACAGACAGACAGACCAGAGGCTCATTGAGACAGACAGACAGACAGACAGAGGCACATTGAGACAGACAGACAGAGGCACATTGAGACAGACAGAGGCACATGAGACAGACAGACAGAGGCACATTGAGACAGACAGGGCAGACGACAGAGGCACATTGAGACAGACAGACAGAGGCACATTGAGACAGACAGACAGAGGCACATTGAGACAGACAGACAGACAGACAGAGGCACATTGAGACAGACAGACAGACAGAGGCACATTGAGACAGACAGACAGAGGCACATTGAGACAGACAGACAGACAGAGGCTCATTGAGGACAGACAGACAACAGACAGAGGCACATTGAGACAGACAGACAGAGCACATTGAGACAGACAGACAGACAGAGGCTCATTGAGACAGACAGACAGACAGACAGAGGCACATTGAGACAGACAGACAAGGCACATTGAGACAGACAGAGGCACATTGAGACAGACAGACAGAGGCACATTGAGACAGACAGACAGACAGACAGAGGCCACATTGAGACAGACAGACAGACAGAGGCACGTTGAGACAGACAGACAGAGGCACATTGAGACAGACAGACAGACAGAGGCACGTTGAGACAGACAGACCAGAGGCACATTGAGACAGACAGACAGAGGCACATTGAGACAGACAGACAGACAGAGGCACGTTGAGACAGACAGACAGAGGCACATTGAGACAGACAGACAGAGGCACATTGAGACAGACAGACAGAGGCACGTTGAGACAGACAGACAGAGGCAACATTGAGACAGACAGACAGAGGCACATTGAGACAGACAGACAGAGGCACGTTGAGACAGACAGACAGAGGCACATTGAGACAGACAGACAGAGGCACATTGAGACAGACAGACAGAGGCACGTTGAGACAGACAGACAGAGGCACATTGAGACAGACAGACAGAGGCACATTGAGACACAGGCACAAACAGACATACAAGAAGACAGTATGTGAGACTCAACTTTCCCTCCTCAAAGGGGCAGGCTGTTGTTGTTGCCTCTTTTGCCCCTAGGCCCCCCGGGGGTCGGGCCCTTCCCCCCCTTTTTTTGGGCATTACAAAAAACACCCAGGTTTTGGGGCTCGCAGCCTTTGTAGCCTTTTTTATTTTTACGTTCTTTTTTTGGGGGGTTTTTTTACCCAACCAAACCCTCTGTGCCCCCCGCCCGGTCAAAATTTGGGATCATGGTGCCTGACGTGGGGGAAGGCCTGCCAGGCCCTTTGGGGCCGGGGCCCCGTTTGTGAAGAAGCCTTCCCCAAGGTACTTTACAGAGTTTCAAATGGCCCTTTTAGGTCCCCCATCTCTCTATTTTCTGGGCTCATCCATCTCCTCTCTCTGTTACATACAAATTTTTCTCTCTCTCTCTCTCTCTCTCTCTCTCCTCTCTCTCCTTTTCTCTCTCTCTCTTCTTCCCCTCTCTCTCCTCTCTCTCTCTCTCTCTCTCCTCTTCTTTCCTCTGGTTTTTCTCTCTCTCTCCCTCTCTCTCCTCTCCCCTCTCTCTCTCTCTCTCTCTCCCCTCTCTCTCTCTCTCTCTCTCTCTCTCTCTCTCTCTCTTCTCATTCCCTCTCTCTCTCTTCTCTTTCTCTCCTTCTCTTCCCCTCTCTCTCCCCTCTCTCTTCTCACTCTCTCTCTCACTTCACTCTCACCTCACCCCTCACTTCACTCTCTCTTTCTCTCTCTCCCCTCTCTCTCTCTCTCCTCTCTCCTCTCTTTTCTCTCCTCCTCTCTCTCCTCTTCTCTCTTCTCTCTTCTCTTCCTCTCTCTCTCTCTCTCTCTCTCTCTCTCTCTCTCTCTTCTCTCCCTTTTCTCTCTCTCTCTCTCTCTCTTTTTTAACATCCCAAACCAACACCCGTTCCCCCCCGTAGATAAGCCAGCTTCCCGCAAACCCACAAAATCAAAAAAAGTTTCAAAAAAGGAAATAATACGGAGGCCCAGAAGTGTTTGTTTGGGTTGAAGGGTAGCCAATTAACTTATTTCCCCGGGAGTTTTTGTGAAGGGTAGATTTTAATTTTTTGCGTGCCTTGGGGGCTTATAGGTAGATTTTTAGGGGGGCTGGTCAAGGGGTCGAAATAAAACATAGGTAGATTATTAGGGGTGGTCTAAGGGTCGAAATAACACATAGGTAGATATTTTGGGACTGGTTTTAAGGGTCGAAATAAAAACAAGGGAGATTATTTGGGAAATTGGGGCTAAGGGGCGAAAAAAAACACATAGGGAGTTTTTAAGGGGCTGGGGTTTAAAGGGGCGAAATTAAAAAACATAGTAGATTTTTGGTTTTGGGTTTAAGGGTTTGAAATAACACCATAGGTAGATTTTTAGGGACTGGTTTTTTAAAGGGGAAATAAAACATAGGGAGATTATTAGGGACGGTTTAAGGGTCGAAATAACACATAGGTAGATTATTAGG
Organism: Chionoecetes opilio; assembly: GCA_016584305.1. Lineage (NCBI taxonomy): Eukaryota > Metazoa > Arthropoda > Malacostraca > Decapoda > Majidae > Chionoecetes > Chionoecetes opilio. Next base: position 48,196 of record JACEEZ010020733.1, read on the forward strand.
GACTGGTTTAAGGGGCGAAAAAAAACATAGGTAGATTATTAGGTACTGGTTTAAGGGTCGAAATAAACACTTAGGTAGATTATTGGGTTTTACTGGTTTAAGGGTCGAAATAACACATAGGTAGATTATTAGGAACTGGTTAAGGGTGGGAAATAACACATTGGTAGATTATTAGGGACTGGTTTAAGGGTCGAAATAAACACATAGGTAGATTATTAGGGACTGGTTTAAGGGCGGTCGAAATAACACAGGTAGATTTTGGTACTGGTTTAAGGGTCGAAATAAACACATAGGTAGTTTATTAGGTACTGGTTTAAGGGTCGAAATAACACATAGGTAGATTATTAGGTACTGTTTTAAGGGTCGAAATAACACATAGGTAGATTATTAGGTACTGGTTTAAGGGTCGAAATAAAAACTTTAGGTAGATTATAGGTACTGGTTTAAGGGTCGAAATAAAACACAACAAAGGTAGTTTATTAGGGACTGGTTTAAGGGTCGAAATAAAACATAGGAAAGTTTTTAGGGACTGGTTTAAGGGTCGAAATAACACTTTAGTAGATTTTTAGGTACTGGTTTAAGGGTCGAAATAACACAACAGGTAGATTATTAGGTACTGTTTAAGGGTGAATAACAAGGGTAGTTATTAGGTACTGGTTTAAGGGTCGAAATAACACATAGGTAGATTATTAGGGACTGGTTTAAGGGTCGAAAAAACAAGGATGGCGTAGATATGTAGTTAATTTGTCTGAAGGGTAAACAGCCTTATTCTCTTATTATCTTTGCTTATTTGAAGGTGCTGGACATAGGGCACTGGTTTATAGGGTAGAAATGATATGTTGTGTAGAGATGGGGGTTACTTTGTCTGAAGGTTTGTATGCTTTTCATTCTTATATTTGTTCTTTTCCCGTTAGTTGTGTATAGAAGGGGTTTACTGATCCCCCCCCCCCTACATTGCCAACTGATTTATAGGGCTAGAAAGTTTGTACAGGTTGAAGCTCCCAAACTCGGCAAACCTTCGGGACCAGCGCCGAGCCGAGTATGGGGAATTTTTCGATTTTTAGAACGTTAGATATATTAAGGGGGAAAAAAATGGTTTGGGAGCCATATACCAAAACAGACCTGGAGAAGTACACAAAATAAACAGGTACCAACTTACGTCACAACACCACGAACAATAACAACAAAAAATCGGCGGGAGAAAACCAAGCGGCCTAGGTGGTGGACCCACGGCCGACCCGCAATAGCGGGGTTTTTGGGTTTTTGCCGGGTTTTGGAAAAAATCCGGAACCATAGTCGAGTTTTGGGTGTCCGAGTCTTGGGATGCCGAGTTTGGGGGGAAACTTCAACCTGTAGTTGTGTAGATACAGCCAAACCCCCCAAATCCGACCTCCAAACATCCGACTGGTCCAAAACAAACCCCGACTTTTTTACCAACCAACATGTGTCTTGTTTTGGCCATTTATTTACTTAGTTATTTTATTAGTTTTTAGAAAACATTGATTTGTGGCTTTATTTATGCATGGATTTACTTTCGCGTCTACCACTGGTCGGCCTTCAAGAGCTGCATCTTTATGTTCTATACCATTTTGTCCTTACGTTTATGGTTACTGTGATATCCGAACATCCGACTATTACAATATCCGACCTACCTTCGGTTCCCCCAAGGGACGGATAATTAAATTAGCTGTAGTAGTTTATTTGTCGAAGGTTATGTTGCTTGCTTATTCAGTCTCCTTATTCTTATTCCATTAGTTTTTGTGAATGGTATACTTATTCCCTTGTTCTTGTTTCATTCCCGTGAATTTTGTGAATGGGTATGCTTACTCAGTCTCTCTTATGCTTGTAGGGAAGATGAAGAAAACATAGCATTCGTGAAGGACCCCGACGGCTACTGGGTGGAGATCCTGAAACAGTGGGGTGATGCAGGGGGGTGAGTGCAGGGCCACACTGAGGCGGGGGAAAAGGGGAGGCGGTCTTAGGAACATCAGAAAAAAATAAGTAAGCTACAAGAAGCCGGTGAGACCTACACTTGGTAGTTCCTGCAGAGAGAGAGTATTATACTGATCCATAGACTGATCCATAGACTGATCCATAGGTGACGGGAAGTATTGGTTTAAAAAAAAATAAGTGATTTATTTAGTAAGGGGACAGTTGGGTGAGAGGCTGCCAGGTTCATGGACAAACAGTTACAGGTGAACACGCGAGTTATTCCTGGGAACCCTGTTAACGTTGTCCTCCGTGGTGTAGTGGTTGGCGTTGTCTGGCTACCAATCCCTGGGCCTGGGTTAGAATCCCGGCCGAGGCAGGTAGCGTGCAACCCACCCGGCTTTCGTCCTTTCTTTTGGGGGTTTTTCGATAAATGGGTACCTGGGGAACCGGGGAAGGTAACTGTGGTAACCTGGGTGTTCCCCACCCAGCCCTGTGTCCGGGGTAGCGGGGTCCTCACCCACCACAGGCTCAAGGGCTAATGCCACGGAGATGAGCACGAGGCCATGTGGGAGCATGGTATTGCCCCGTCTTTACCTTTGCTATCGTATATTAGTCTTATTCATGCCAGCTTGATCCGCTTAAACATGGGTCATTAGAGGTGTGTTTCCAGACCTCTGTATCACCTCACACATCATCATATTAAAACACATTTCTCCCTCATTCCAAAGCATGAAACGGTGAAATAGAGTGGTGAGTTTGTAAACCGTCCCGTGGGGAAGGCAGTGTGTCTGTTATTTAAGGCCTGGGATAAGCGTAACCCTTTTTAGTGTTGTTGGGTAAGTGTACAGGCAGCCTATCTGTACACCCAAAACATAGATGTTATGAAGGCCTGGGATAAGAGAACCCTTTGTTAGTGTTGTTGGGTAAGTGTACAGGCAGCCCTATCTGTACACAAAAAGCATAGACTGTTATGAAAGGCCATGGGATAAGAGTAACCCTGTTAGTGTTGTTGGGTGTAAAGTGACACAAAGCGGGGGCAAAAGTCCTTTTTTTTGGGAATTCAGTACACACAAAGCATAGAATGTTATGGGAAAGGGATGGGATAAGAGTAAGCCCTTGTTAGGTTCTGGTTTTGGGTAAGTGTAAGGCAGATACTGTNCACTAATCACCGTCGTAAGTGTTGTTTGTCCGCAGGCTTGACTGAGTGAGCACCATGGCTGAACCGAAGGGCCTGACCAACAAGGAGGCAGAGGAGGCGTGTGCTGAGCCCGATGCCGCCACCAAGGTAAGGGTTCCAAGGCTCCTGCTGGGAGGGTTACTCTTGGTAGTGGTGGGACAAGCAAGGCGAGCGAGGAGTCACTTGAGTGTTGGTGATCACTTGGCCTTGAGTGGTAAGCAGTTTTAAACCACTTTGCTAAGGCCATAACTCAGGTATTTGTTGATGCATTCTTTGTCCAGGATCACAGCTCGTCAAGTATAAGTCACGTGTGAGGACTGAGGAATGGTGATGGGACACGGCCTGTTAGACTTGATGATGTGAAGAGGCGGAAAAGTGCTGGGGAAAGGATGGTGATGTGGCTGTGCAGTATTACGGGTCAGCAGCGGTGGATCAGACTCGTATGGAGCATCAGTGTAGGTACAGCTAAGTATTAATTATCCGACCTTGGGGGGACCGAAGGTAGGTCGGATAATTGGAATAGTCAGATGTTCGGATATCACAGTAACCATAAACGTAAGGACAAAATGGTATAGAACATAAAAGATGCAGCTCTTGAAGGCCGATCCAGTGGTATACGCGAAAGTAAAATCCATGCATAAATAAAGCCACAAATCAATTTTTTCTAAAAAAAAAAAAAAAAAAAAAAAAAAAAAAAAAAAAAAGAAGAAGTAAAATAAATGGCCAAAACAAGACACAATGTGGTGGTGAAAAAAGTTGGTTGTTTGGACAAGTCGGATGTTTGGAGGTCGGATGTTGGGAATTTGGCTGTACTACTACATTACTTACTTATTACCACCCACCCATTACCTATTCGCTGCAATTACTAACCTATTCAACTTCCTCCCCAGGACTTCATCTTCCAGCAGACAATGTTCCGCATCAAGGACCCCAAGGCGTCGCTGCACTTCTACACGCGCGTCCTGGGCATGCGACTCCTCAAGAAACTGGACTTCCCGGACATGAAGTTCTCGCTGTACTTCATGGGCTTCGAGGCGGCGCAGGACATCCCCGAGGACGAGAAGGAGAGGACGGGCTGGTGCTTCTCCCGCAAGGCCACGCTGGAACTGACGCAGTGGGTGTTATGTTAAGGTTTTGTGTAGAGACTTCATTGTTATCTCTGTGTCTCTTTGACTGTGCTGGGGTGTTGTGTTAAGACTTCATTGTTATCTCTGTGTCTCTTTGACTGTGCTGGGGTGTTGTGTTAAGACTTCATTGTTATCTCTGTGTCTCTTTGACTGTGCTGGGGTGTTGTGTTAAGACTTCATGGTTATCTCTGTGTCTCTTTGACTGTGCTGGGGTGTTGTGTGTTAAGACTTCATTGTTATCTCTGTGTCTCTTTGACTGTGCTGGGTGTTGTGTTAAGACTTCATTGTTATCTCTGTGTCTCTTTGACTGTGCTGGGGTGTTGTGTTAAGACTTCATTGTTATCTCTGTGTCTCTTTGACTGTGCTGGGGTGTTGTGTTAAGACTTCATGGTTATCTCTGTCTCTTTGACTGTGCTGGGGTGTTGTGTTAAGACTTCATTGTTATCTCTGTGTCTCTTTGACTGTGCTGGGGTGTTGTGTAGAGACTTCATTGTTATCTCTGTGTCTCTTTGACTGTGCTGGGGTGTTGTGTTAAGACTTCATTGTTATCTCTGTGTCTCTTTGACTGTGCTGGGGTGTTGTGTTAAGACTTCATTGTTATCTCTGTGTCTCTTTGACTGTGCTGGGGTGTTGTGTTAAGACTTCATTGTTATCTCTGTGTCTCTTTGACTGTGTTTAGTGATGTTCTCATTGCTTAGTCCACTGAGTTGTTAGTCACAATTACTGGTTAGAATCCTGGCCAGAGCAAGTCGGAGATCAGCCCACCCAGCTGTTCTTCCTCCCTTTCGGGGTTGATAAATGGGTACCTGGGGAAACCTGGGGAAGTGTGGTAACGCGGATGTCACACTAGCCTTGTGTCTCGGGGTAACGGGTCGTCACCCACCACGGGCTCAAAGGCTAATGCCACGGAGATGAGCACCGAGGCCACGCACCGCATAGCGTATGGCCCCATCTGTATCTTAGGGTCGACGATTCTACTTGTGATGGAGAATTTTTACTCACTGGGAACTTTTTTTTTTTTTTTTTTTTTTTTTTTTTTTAATATTTTTTTATGTTGGAGCCTATAGCGCCTGTAGGCTTATAGAGGTCTTGATGATGTTGGTTGAACTCGTCCGTTGGTGGCGCAGGCTGGATTCTTATAGTGACACCTGTGGTCTTAGGTGAAGATCCCGTTGTTAGTTGACTTAGTTGACTTAGTTAGGTCAGGTTAGATTAGGTGTATCATATAAGTTTATTTAGTGTTTGTAAAGTTACTCACTCATTTACGAGGCAGATCTGTACTTGTGTCCTTTTGAAATGCTTGCTCAGTTGATGCCAAGCTCATTCAGAGACCTATGCACAGTGTCTGGGACTGCTTGTATAACACTCGGGAGCCAGGACTTTCTGTATGACCTTGGACACCAATTAATATAAACTACATTTATTTTGTCCCAGGATGCATCTTGACTTGCCTTGTACAGGTTGAAGTTCCCAAACTCGGCAACCTCGGGACCAGCGCCGAGCCGAGGAATGGAATTTTCTGACTTTTAGAACGTAGATATATTAAGGGGAAAAAAAGCATGAAAATCACATCACAAATCTTCAAAAGGTCAATTTTCTCAGAAATAGTTAACACATTGTTCTTCCTTTTCTTTTCACTTGCACCAGTAGGTGTTCCTGGACGTTTGGGAGCCATAATACCAATAACAGACCTGTAGAAGTACACAAAATAACAGTGTACACAACTCTACAGTCACAACACCACTGAACAATAACAACAAACAAATCGGCGGGAGAAACCCAGCGGCCTAGTGTGGTGGCACCCAGCGGCCGACCCGGCAACTACGCCCAGGGTTTTGGGTGTTCTGCCGTGTTTTGGAAAATCCGGAACCATAGCCGAGTTTTGGGTGTTGCCGAGTCTTGGGATGCCGAGTTTGGGAACTTCAACCTGTACCAGTAATTCATAACTCTGAACATTATTTAATTTGTGGCAGGAAATTCCCCCCCCCCATGTAGAGTACCGACATACTGTTATGTGTCCCAGTGGTGGTGGTGGTGTCCTGCCTCCCTAACCTCCCTATGTCCTTTCAGTATGACCTATGACCTCCCTATGTCCTCCTTTCAGTATGTCCTGTGTTCTCCCTATGTCCCTATTCAGTATGACCTCCCTATGTCCTCCTTTCAGTATGACCTGTGTTCTCCTTATGTCCTCCTTTCAGTATGACCTCCCTATGTCCTCCTTTCAGTATGACCTGTGTTCTTCCTATGTCCTCCTTTCAGTATGACCTCCCTATGTCCTCCTTTCAGTATGACCTCCCTATGTCCTTGCAGTATGACCTCCCTATGTCCCTTTCAGTATGACCTCCCTATGTCGTCCTTGCAGTATGACCTCCCTATGTCCCTTTCAGTATGACCTCCCTATGTCCTCCTTTCAGTATGACCTCCCTATGTCCTCCTTTCAGTATGACCTCCCTATGTCCTCCTTTCAGTATGACCTCCCTATGTCCTCCTCTCATCTGACCTCCCTATGTCCTCCTTGCAGTAACTGGGGCACAGAGTCTGATCCTGACTTCCTGGGATACCACAGTGGAAACTCAGACCCCAGAGGCTTTGGTAGGTATGGATTTACTATACACCAATGATTGAACTTAACGAGTCTTGGGGAAGATGATTGATAGGTACGGAATTTACTGATAAACAAACCCTTGGAAGACATATATATCGTAATTAAATCGTGATCGTAAATTAGTGCAGTGTGAAGATAATGTTTGTGTGTATATCTATCTTATCTATGACAATTTAACACACACACACACACACACACTAGGTAAATTAATTTTATTTTGTTGTGTTTTATTGGTGGTAAGATTGAAGGATGTTATATGTTGTAGTTACAGGAAGATTGGCTTGTCTGTAGTGGGAAGGCAGTGTTAGAGGCTTGGAGAGAGAGATAGAGATATGGAGGGAGACAGAGAGAGATGGGAGAGATGGAGGGAGACAGAGAAAGGTGGAGATGATGGAAGGAGACAGGGCGAGAGAGATGGAGATGGAATGAGACAGAGAGAGAGAGACAGACAGACAGACAGAGGCACATTGAGACAGACAGACAGAGGCACATTGAGACAGACAGAGGCACATTGAGACAGACAGACAGACAGAGGCTCATTCAGACAGACAGACAGAGGCACATTGAGACAGACAGACAGAGGCACATTGAGACAGACAGAGGCACATTGAGACAGACAGACAGAGGCACATTGAGACAGACAGACAGACAGACAGAGGCACATTGAGACAGACAGACAGAGGCACATTGAGACAGACAGACAGAGGCACATTGAGACAGACAGAGGCACATTGAGACAGACAGACAGACAGAGGCTCATTGAGACAGACAGACAGACAGACAGAGGCACATTGAGACAGACAGACAGAGGCACATTGAGACAGACAGAGGCACATTGAGACAGACAGACAGACAGAGGCTCATTGAGACAGACAGACAGAGGCACATTGAGACAGACAGACAGAGGCACATTGAGACAGACAGACAGACAGACAGACATAGGCACATTGAGACAGACAGACAGAGGCACATTGAGACAGACAGACAGACAGACAGAGGCACATTGAGACAGACAGACAGACAGACAGAGGCACATTGAGACAGACAGACAGAGGCACATGAGACAGACAGAGGCACATTGAGACAGACAGACAGACAGAGGCACATTGAGACAGACAGACAGACAACAGCAGACAGAGGCACATTGAGACAGACAGACAGAGGCACATTGAGACAGACAGACAGACAGACAGACATAGGCACATTGAGACAGACAGACAGAGGCACATTGAGACAGACAGACAGACAGACAGAGGCACATTGAGACAGACAGACAGAGGCACATTGAGACAGACAGACAGACAGACAGAGGCACATTGAGACAGACAGACAGACAGAGGCACATTGAGACAGACAGACAGACAGACAGAGGCACATTGAGACAGACAGACAGACAGAGGCACATTGAGACAGACAGACAGAGGCACATTGAGACACAGGCACAAACAGACATACAAGAAGACAGTATGTGAGACTCAACTTTTGCTCCTCAAAGACAGGCTGTTGCTGTGCCCTCCTGTGCCATAGGACCGCTGAGGTCTGGCCCATTCCCACCTTTATTTGGGCATTACAAGAACTTCCTCATGTAGGTCTCGCAGCCTCTTGTAGCCTTCTTATTTTCTTACGTTCTTATGTTGTTACAATCCATCCATCTGTGCCCCCCGCAGGTCACATTGGCATCATGGTGCCTGACGTGGAGAAGGCCTGCCAGCGCTTTGAGGAGCTGGGAGCCCAGTTTGTGAAGAAGCCGTCAGAAGGTACTTTACTGAGTGCACTGGCTTATAGGTCCTCCATATATATATCTCTGTCTCTATCCATCTCTCTCTCTCTGTCTACATACATTCTCTCTCTCTCTCTCTCTCTCTCTCTCTCTCTCTCTCTCTCCTCTCTCTCTCTCTCTCTCTCTCTCTCTCTCTCTCTCTCTCTCTCTCTCTCTCTCTCTCTCTCTCTCTCTCTCTCTCTCTCTCTCTCTCTCTCTCTCTCTCTCTCTCTCTCTCTCTCTCTCTCTCTCTCTCTCTCTCTCTCTCTCTCTCTCTCTCTCTCTCTCTCTCTCTCTCTCTCTCTCTTTTTTTTTTTTTTTAAGCATCCATCCAACACAGTCTCCCCACCGTAGATAAGCCAGTCTTCCTGCACCTACAACATCAAACAGTCTTCAATAACAGGAAATAATACGGAGGCCCAGAAGTGTAGTTTGCTGGTCTGAAGGGTAGCCTACTTATACTTATTCCCGGTAGTATTTGTGAAGGGTAGACTGTACTTATTGCGTTGCCTTGGTGCTTATAGGTAGATTATTAGGGACTGGTCTAAGGGTCGAAATAACACATAGGTAGATTATTAGGGACTGGTCTAAGGGTCGAAATAACACATAGGTAGATTATTAGGGACTGGTTTAAGGGTCGAAATAACACATAGGTAGATTATTAGGGACTGGTTTAAGGGTCGAAATAACACATTGGTAGATTATTAGGGACTGGTTTAAGGGTCGAAATAACACATAGGTAGATTATTAGGGACTGGTTTAAGGGTCGAAATAACACATTGGTAGATTATTAGGGACTGGTTTAAGGGTCGAAATAACACATAGGTAGATTATTAGGGACTGGTTTAAGGGTCGAAATAACACATTGGTAGATTATTAGGGACTGGTTTAAGGGTCGAAATAACACATAGGTAGATTATTAGGGACTGGTTTAAGGGTCGAAATAACACATTGGTAGATTATTAGGGACTGGTTTAAGGGTCGAAATATAACACATAGGTAGATTATTAGGGACTGGTTTAAGGGTCGGTCGAAATAACACAGGTAGATTATTGGGTACTGGTTTAAGGGTCGAAATAACACATAGGTAGATTATTAGGGACTGGTTTAAGGGTCGAAATAACACATAGGTAGATTATTAGGTACTGTTTTAAGGGTCGAAATAACACATAGGTAGATTATTAGGTACTGGTTTAAGGGTCGAAATAACACTTAGGTAGATTATTAGGTACTGGTTTAAGGGTCGAAATAACACATAGGTAGATTATTAGGGACTGGTTTAAGGGTCGAAATAACACATTGGTAGATTATTAGGGACTGGTTTAAGGGTCGAAATAACACATAGGTAGATTATTAGGGACTGGTTTAAGGGTCGGTCGAAATAACACAGGTAGATTATTGGGTACTGGTTTAAGGGTCGAAATAACACATAGGTAGATTATTAGGTACTGGTTTAAGGGTCGAAATAACACATAGGTAGATTATTAGGTACTGTTTTAAGGGTCGAAATAACACATAGGTAGATTATTAGGTACTGGTTTAAGGGTCGAAATAACACATAGGTAGATTATTAGGTACTGGTTTAAGGGTCGAAATAACACATAGGTAGATTATTAGGGACTGGTTTAAGGGTCGAAATAACACATAGGTAGATTATTAGGGACTGGTTTAAGGGTCGAAATAACACATAGGTAGATTATTAGGTACTGGTTTAAGGGTCGAAATAACACACAGGTAGATTATTAGGTACTGTTTTAAGGGTCGAAATAACACATGGGTAGATTATTAGGTACTGGTTTAAGGGTCGAAATAACACATAGGTAGATTATTAGGGACTGGTTTAAGGGTCGAAATAACAAGGATGCGTAGATATGTAGTTAATTTGTCTGAAGGGTAAACAGCCTTATTCTCTTATTATCATGCTTATTCTGAAGGTGCTGGACATAGGGCACTGGTTTATAGGGCTAGAAATGATATAGTTGTGTAGAGATGGAGTTACTTTGTCTGAAGGTTTTGTATGCTTTTTCATTCTTATATTTGTTCTTATTCCCGTTAGTTTGTGTATAGAAGGTTTACTGATACCTACATTGCCACTGATTTATAGGCTAGAAATGATGTACAGGTTGAAGCTCCCAAACTCGGCAACCTCGGGACCAGCGCCGAGCCGAGTAATGGAATTTTCCGACTTTTAGAACGTAGATATATTAAGGGGGAAAAAAATGGTTTGGGAGCCATAATACCAATAACAGACCTGGAGAAGTACACAAAATAACAGTGTACACAACTCTACAGTCACAACACCACTGAACAATAACAACAAACAAATCGGCGGGAGAAACCAAGCGGCCTAGTGTGGTGGCACCCAGCGGCCGACCCGGCAACTAGGCGCCGGGTTTTGGGTGTTCTGCCGGGTTTTGGAAAATCCGGAACCATAGTCGAGTTTTGGGTGTTGCCGAGTCTTGGGATGCCGAGTTTGGGAACTTCAACCTGTAGTTGTGTAGATACAGCCAAATTCCCAACATCCGACCTCCAAACATCCGACTTGTCCAAACAACCGACTTTTTTCACCACCACATTGTGTCTTGTTTTGGCCATTTATTTTACTTAGTTATTTTATAGTTTTTAGACAACATTGATTTGTGGCTTTATTTATGCATGGATTTTACTTTCGCGTCTACCACTGGCTCGGCCTTCAAGAGCTGCATCTTTTATGTTCTATACCATTTTGTCCTTACGTTTATGGTTACTGTGATATCCGAACATCCGACTATTACAATTATCCGACCTACCTTCGGTCCCCCCAAGGACGGATAATTAATACTTAGCTGTATGTAGTTTATTTGTCTGAAGGTTATGTATGCTTGCTTATTCAGTCTCCTTATTCTTATTCTCATTAGTTTTTGTGAATGGTATACTTATTCCCTTGTTCTTGTTCTCATTCCCGTGAATTTTGTGAATGGTATGCTTACTCAGTCTCTCTTATGCTTGTAGGGAAGATGAAGAACATAGCATTCGTGAAGGACCCCGACGGCTACTGGGTGGAGATCCTGAACAGTGGCGTGATGCAGGGGGTGAGTGCAGGGCCCACACTGAGGCGGGGGAAGGGGAGGCGGTCTTAGGAACATCAGAAAATAAGTAAGCTACAAGAAGCCGTGAGACCTACACTTGGTAGTTCCTGCAGAGAGAGAGTATTATACTGATCCATAGACTGATCCATAGACTGATCCATAGGTGACGGGAAGTATTGGTTTAAAAAGTAAGTGATTTATGTTAGTAAGGGTGACAGTTGGGTGAGAGGCTGCCAGGTTCATGGACAACAGTTACAGGTGAACACGACGACGTATTCCTGGGAACCCTGTTGTACGTGTCCTCCGTGGTGTAGTGGTTGGCGTGTCTGGCTACCAATCCCTGGGCCTGGGTTAGAATCCCGGCCGAGGCAGGTAGCGTGCAACCCACCCGGCTATTCGTCCTTTCTTTTGGGGTTTGTCGATAAATGGGTACCTGGGGAACCTGGGGAAGGTAACTGTGGTAACCTGGGTGTCACACTAGCCCTGTGTCCCGGGGTAGCGGGTCCTCACCCACCACAGGCTCAAGGGCTAATGCCACGGAGATGAGCACCGAGGCCATGTGCAGCATAGCGTATGCCCCCGTCTTTACCTTTGCTATCGTATATTAGTCTTATTTCATGCCAGCTTGATCCTGCTTAAACATGGGATCATTAGAGGTGTGTTTCCAGACCTCTGTATCACCTCACACATCATCACTATTAAACACATTTCTCCCTCATCCAAAGCATGAAACTGGTGAAATAGAGTGGTGAGTTTGTAGCCGTCAGTGGCAAGGCAGTGTGTCTGTTATGAAGGCCTGGGATAAGCGTAACCCTTGTTAGTGTTGTTGGGTAAGTGTACAGGCAGCCTATCTGTACACAAAGCATAGAGTGTTATGAAGGCCTGGGATAAGAGTAACCCTTGTTAGTGTTGTTGGGTAAGTGTACAGGCAGCCTATCTGTACACAAAGCATAGACTGTTATGAAGGCATGGGATAAGAGTAACCCTTGTTAGTGTTGTTGGGTAAGTGCACAGGCAGTCTATCTGTACACAAAGCATAGACTGTTATGAAGGCATGGGATAAGAGTAACCCTTGTTAGTGTTGTTGGGTAAGTGTACAGGCAGCCTATCTGTACACAAAGCATAGAGTGCTGATGTCATGGAAGGCATTCAGCCAGGGCAGCCATATGTTTTATACCTGTTATATAATAATAATATGATAATAATCTGTTCTATAAATGCCTGTTAAATACCAGTTGTAAGGTTTTCATGGCAGTTTTTGCACATACAATATCAGCATTCTGTGATTCATAGATGCCCCTGGAGGAGAGGCAAGGGACTACATAAGTATAAGTGTCTGATTGAGATGCTGCCGCTCCTCCAGTCCTTCAGGTAGCTTTGTCACTTCAAGAAAATAGGAAGTTATAGGAAAAAAAGGAAAATATACGAAGGTGCAGTAATGGTGTGGCTGTGAGAGGAAGACCACTGTGTTGTGAGGAGGCAGGCTATTGGAATACTTTAGAAAGTGTAGAGAGAGGAGGGATTGGAGGTTGAGAGAAGGTTCAAGAGAAGAGTGTCTACCGTAGATAACAGTAAAGTCGCCACCTGCAGTGATGTCGTCAGGCGCCATATATTACGAATTATAGCATTACTACTGATTTTTATGTGCCACTGAAGATGATACACAGTAGTTTATATCATGACTGTTTAAACTACTCTGTTTCAGCATTGTTTTATGCTTTGTAGCTGCAAGTATAGACGGTTTCAAATTTCACTACGCGGTTTTTTTTCGGGCGACGACGACAGCGGTGCGACACTCAGTAAATAAACACTAGATGGCGACTCTACTGTTGGTAGCCACTTTGTAGATATTTTTGTTATGTGTTCATTTATAGCCCTAATATGACACAGATGAAGACACAAAATAACACAGACTCTCCAGATAGCCCCTTCTAACTTTCCTACAATCATGGATGTAGAAATGTAACTATTAACGCCACCACACGTCTGTAAACAGAAAAAAAAGTTGTCCTGGCGACTTTACTGTTATCTACGGTAGACAGTAGTAGATGGACACTCGTCTGTTAGGGCAACATCTGGAAGCAATGCCAAGGGACAGGTGTCAGAGTAGGTGAGATTAGAATGTCATTTATTTGCCATGCCTATTGTCTCTGCGACCTTCCTGATCCATCATCTTCACCACCTGAAGTTGCTACACTTGTCACTTACATTCCATATCTGTCTGAGTCACAACTATATTATGGTCAGTGTGGAGTCAATAGGGAGCTTTAAAAGGAGGCTGGATACATTCATGGATGGGGATGAAAGGTGGATGTAGGTAGTGTCAAGTAACAGGAACTACCACGTGTAGGTCTCACGGCCTCTTGTAGCTTCCTTATGTTCTTATGTTACTGTTGGTACTGCTAGTATACTGTGTGATTCCTGTATTTACTGTCCTGCCTGTCATTACATCTCCAAAGCTTATGTTGCAAGAAGTTTTTGGGAAGTAACATTTACAAGATTATGACATTCATTTAAAGTATGTTTATTGTTTATGTATGTTGTAAGCAAGTTGTATGTTGTAATGGTGAATGGCCAAAAGCTAAATACTTGTTTTGTCATATATTTTCAGGCGCTGTAACGTGACTCAGGCAAAGGACTGGAAGCAACAAGTGTCTGAAGGGGAAAGGTACAAGAACTAGAATATCACAGCTGTACACACTTGTATTATTCAATGAAACAGGACCAGTTCATAAGTAACTTTATAAGGAAATACAAGGTATTAGTATCTGGCCGCTTGGTCATCTGGCTGACTCAAATTCAATTCATTTAGTATGAGTAATCTGGAGCAATGAAAAGTCAGTTGAAAAATTTTGTCAAGAAAAATCAATACCTTAACTGGGCTAGAGAACCAAGATTAAGAACTGCGATGAAATAGTAATGGTTGACATGAGCCTGGAGAGGTAATGGCTCTTAGTGCCTGGCTGCCTGGCCCGCCTCCCTACACAGTGCTTCCTATGGCCAAAAGTGGCGGTAAGGTTAAGGTGAGGGCAGGTGTAGGCCGTCCCTGCAGGCTGTGAGGGTGTTGGGCTGCCTGGTGGTGCCGCAGAGGACAAAGACAGGCTGGCACACAGGAAGGATCAGATCCAGAGCCTGAGGCGCCTGTGCCCCACCACTCACTGGCCTCACTGAATACTTGGTGCAGTAAAATATTATGTCAACTCGTAAATGAGAGAGCTGGGGAAAGATGAATCAAGAGTCTTAATGTAAAAAAAACCTCACAGATACCCACACAAAATTTGCAAAAACAGTGTGCCAAGTAAGTGTGTCAACTGAGTAGGTGATTGTGCCTTCAGAAGGAGTCCACTCAGGTGGCTATAGTTTTTATAACATTTGTGTTATGTTGCTCTATGCTGCTTGCCTTGTTTATAACCAAGTATTTATTTGATACTAGTAGAGAGGGTTTCATTACCGCTTATCTGTTATGCAACACTATTACTTTACCTGTAGCCTTGACCTTGACCTAAAATGTATTGGTAAGTCTGTAGCGTGCTCAGTCTCCTCAACAGGGGTGTGGGATGCAGTGCTCAGTCTCCTCAACAGGGGTGTGGGATGCAGTGCTCAGTCTCCTCAACAGGGGTGTGGGATGCAGTGCTCAGTCTCCTCAACAGGGGTGTGGGATGCAGTGCTCAGTCTCCTCAACAGGGGTGTGGGATGCAGTGCTCGCTCCTCAACAGGGGTGTGGGATGCAGTGCTCAGTCTCCTCAACAGGGGTGTGGGATGCAGTGCTCAGTCTCCTCAACAGGGGTGTGGGATGCAGTGAAAGCCAGATTTAGTTTTAAAAATTTACTTTAAACAATAAACTTGCATCACCTATGGTCTTTTAGCCCCTTTCTTTTCCTGCCTTCACCCGGGGGTGACTTTTATGGTCCTCCCCCTTTTTCCCCTGCCTTCCTCCTGGGGGGACTGATGCTCCTCTCCCTTCTTTTCCCGCTTCCCCTGGGGCTAGGTGTGATGGCTCCTCTCCCTTTGTTCCCTCCCTTCACCCGGGGCAGGCTATGGCCCCCCCCTTCTTTTCCCTGCCTTCCTCCTGGGTAGACGTGATGGCCCCTCCCTTCTGCCCGCCCTTCATCCTGGGGCTAGACTGATGGCTCCTCTCCCTTCTTTTCCCCTGCCTTCATCCTGGGGCAGGTGGATGGCCTCCCCTTCTGTTCCCTCCCTTCATCCGGGGCTAGCGTGATGGCTCCCTCCTTTGTTCCCTGCTTCCCCCGGGGGGCTAGACGTGAGGCTCCTCTCCCTTCTGTTCCTGCTTCATCCTGGGCTAGCGGATGGTCCTCCCCCTTCTTTTTCCCTGCCTTCACCCTGGGGCTAGACGTGATGGCTCCTCTCCCCTTTTTCCTGCCTTCACCCGGGGGCTGACTAGGGCTCCTTCCCTTCTGTTCCTCCCTTATCCTGGGGCTAGGCGTGATGGCTCCTCTCCCTTCTGTTCCCTGCCTTCATCCTGGGGCTAGACGTGGGGGCCCCTCCCCCTTCTTTTTCCCCCCTTTCCCTCCTGGGGCTGGGCGTGATGGCTCCTCTCCTTCTGTTCCTCCCTTCCCCCCGGGGCAGACGTGATGGCTCCTCTCCCTTCTGTCCCGCCTTCACCCGGGGGCTAACGGAGGGCTCCTCTCCTTCGTTCCCTGCCTTCATCTGGGGCTAAGTGATGGCTCCTTCCCTCTGTTCCCTCCCCTTATCCTGGGGCTGGGCGTGATGGTCCTCTCCCTTCTGTCCCCCCTTCCTCCTGGGCTAACGGTGGCCCCTCCCCCTTCTTTTCCTGCCTTATCCTGGGCTGGCGTGACTCCTCCCCCTTCTGTTCCCTCCCTTCACCCTGGGCTGGGTGTGATGGCTCCCTCCCTTCTGTTCCCTCCCTTCATCGGGCTAGGCCCGTGAGGGCTCCCCCCCTTCGTTCCCTGCCTTCATCCGGGGGCTAGCGTGATGGTCCTCCCCCTTTCTGCCCCTGCCTTCACCCTGGGGTAGACGTAGGCTCCTCCCCCTTTTGTTCCCTCCCTTTCATCCTGGGGCTGGTGTGATGGCTCCTCTCCCTTCTGTTCCCCCCTTTTCATCCTGGGGCTAGCTGATGGCCCCTCCCCCTTTCTTTCCCTCCCTTCATCCGGGGCTAGGGTGAGGTCCTCCCCCTTTCGTTCCCCCCTTTCCTCCGGGGCTAGAGTGAGGGTCCTCTCCCTTTGTTCCCTCCCTTTCACCCCTGGGGCTAGGTGTGAGGGGCTCCTCTCCCTTCTTTCCCTCCCTTTCCTCCTGGGCTGGGGAGTGATGGCTCCTCTCCTTCTGTTCCCTCCCTTTTATCTGGGGCTAGACTATGGCTCCTCTCCTTCTGTTCCCCCCTTTCACCGGGGGCTAGGGTGATGGCTCCTCCCCTTTTCCCCTGCCTTATCCTGGGAGACGTGATGGTCCCCCCCCCTTTCTGTTCCCTGCCTTCCCCCTGGGGCTAGCGTGGGTCCTCTCCTTCTTTTCCCCTGCCTTCCTCCGGGGCTAGACGTGTGGCTCCTCTCCCTTCTGTTCCCTGCTCATCCTGGGGCTAGACGTGAGGGGCTCCTCCCCCTTTCTGTCCCTCCCTTCTCCTGGGGGGGCGTGATGGCTCCTCTCCCTTCGTTCCCTGCCTTCACCTGGGGCTAGACTGATGGCCCTTTCCCCCTTTGTTCCCTCCCTTTACCCCGGGGGGTAGGCGTGAGGCTCCTCCCCCTTCGTTCCCCCCTTCCCTTCTGGGCTGACGTGAGGGCTCTTCCCCCCTTTCTTTTCCCCTGCCTTCATCCTGGGCTGGGCGTGATGGCTCCTCTCCCTTCTGTTCCCTCCCTTCATCCGGGGGCGGACTGATGGCCCTCTCCCTTCTGTTCCCCCTTCACCTGGGGCTAGAGGAGGTCCCCCCCCCTTCTGTTCCTCCCTCATCCGGGGGCTAGGGTGATGGCTCCTCTCCCTTTCTGTTCCCTCCCTTCACCCTGGGGGCTAGGTGAGGGCTCCTCTCCCTTCTGTCCCTCCCTTCACCCCGGGGCTAGGTGTGAGGGCTCCTCCCCCTTTCTGTTCCCTCCCTTCCTCCGGGGCTAGCGTGAGGGCCCCTTCCCCCTTCTGCCCCCTGCTTATCCTGGGGCTGGGTGTGGGGCTCCCTCCCTTCTGTTCCCTCCCTTTCCCTCCGGGGGCTAGATGATGGCCCTCCCCTTTTTTTCCCTCCCTTTACCTGGGCTAGACGTATGGCCCTCCCCTTCTGTTCCCTGCTTCATCCGGGGCTAGGCTGAGGGCCCCTTTCCCCCCTTCTTTTCCCCTGCCTTATCCGGGGGCTAGAGGGGATGGCTCCTCTCCCTTCTTTCCCTGCCTTCCTCCTGGGGTAGACGTGATGGCCCTCCCCTTCTGTTCCCTCCCTTCCTCCTGGGGCAGACGGAGGTCCTCCCCCTTCTGTTCCCGCCTTCATCCTGGGGCTAGACGGAGGGCTCCTCCCCCTTTCTTTTCCCCTCCCTTTCACCCGGGGGCTAGCGGGGATGGCTCCCTCCCTTCTGTTCCTCCTTCATCCTGGGGCAACGTGAGGCCCCTCTCCCTTCTGTTCCCTCCCCTTCATCCTGGGCTGGGTGAGGGCCCCTTTCCCCCTTTTTTTCCCGCCTTCCCCCCGGGGGCTAGACGTGAGGGTCCTCCCCTTTTGGTTCCCTCCCTTTCATCCTGGGCTAGACGTGGGGCTCCCTCCCTCTGTTCCCTCCCTTCATCCGGGCTAGGCGTGAGGGCCCCTCTCCCTTCGTTCCCCCTTTCACCCTGGGGTAGACGTGATGGTTCCTTCCCTTCTGTTCCTGCCTTCATCCGGGGGCTGGGCGTGAGGGCCCTCTCCTTCTGTTCCCTCCCTTCATCCGGGGGTAGACGTGTGGCTCCTCCCCCTTTTGTTCCCTGCCTTCATCCGGGGGGCTAACGGGGGCTCCTCTCCCTTCTGTTCCCTGCCTTCATCCTGGGGCTAGACGTGATGGCTCCTCTCCCTTCTGTTCCCTGCCTTCATCCTGGGGCTAGACGTGATGGCTCCTCTCCCTTCTGTTCCCTGCCTTCATCCTGGGGCTAGACGTGATGGCTCCTCCCTTCTTTCCCTCCTTCATCCTGGGGCTAGACTTGGGGCTCCTCTCCTTCTTTCCTGCTTCATCCTGGGCTAGACGGGATGGCCCCTCCCCCCCTTCTTTTCCCTGCCTTTTGGGCTAGACGTGATGGCTCCTCTCCCTTCTGTTCCTCCCTTTCCCTGGGGCTAACTGAGGTTCCTCCCCTTCGTTCCCTCCCTTTCCTCCGGGGGCAGACGGATGGCTCCCCCCCTTTGTTCCCTGCCTTCCTCTTGGGGCTAGACGTAGGGCTCCTCTCCCTTTGTTCCCTGCCTTCCTCCTGGGGCAGACGTAGGGCTCCTCCCCCTTTCTGTCCCTGCCTCCTCTGGTGCTAGACGGATGGCTCCTTTCCCTTTCTGTTCCCTCCCTTTCCTCCGGGGCTAGAATTGATGGCTCCTCTCCCTTCTGTTCCCTCCTTCCCCTGGGGCTAGGCGGATGGCTCTCCCCCTTCGTTCCCTGCCTCATCCGGGGGCTAGACGTGATGGTCCTCCCCTCTGTTCCCCCCCTTCTCCGGGGGCTAGACGTGAGGCTCCTCTCCCTTTGTTCCCTGCCTTCACCCGGGGGCTAGGGTGTGGCCCTCCCCCTTTTTTCCCCTCCCTTCATCCGGGGGCTAGACGGGATGGCTCCTTCCCTTCGTTCCCCCCTTCATCCGGGCTAGACTGAGGTCCTCCCCTTTCTTTCCCTCCCTTTCATCCTGGGGTAGACTGTGGCTCCTCTCCCTTCTTTTTCCCTCCCTTCATCCTGGGTAGAGGGGATGGCCCCCTTCCCTTCTGTTCCCTCCCTTCACCTGGGGCTAGAGGGGAGGCTCCCCCCCCCTTCTTTTCCCCCTTCACCCGGGGGCTAGAGGGGGTGGTTTCCTCCCCCTTCTTTTCCCTCCTTTTTCCTGGGGCTAGACGTGTGGTCCTTCCCTTCTGTTCCTGCCTTCACCCTGGGGCTAGACGTGGGGGCCCCTCTCCTTCTGTTCCCTGCCTTCATCCGGGGGCTGGGCGGAGGGCTCCTCTCCCTTTCTTTTCCCCCCTTCATCCTGGGTAGGCGTGATGGCCCCTCTCCTTCTTTTCCCCTCCCCTTCATTTTTGGGGCTGACGGGAGGCTCCTCTCCTTTTTCCTCCCTTCATCGGGGTAGGCGTGAGGGCCCCTCCCCCTTCGTTCCCTGCTTCATCCTGGGCTAGGCGGATGGCCCCTTTCCCCCTTCTGTTCCCTCCCTTTCTCTTGGGCAGACGGGATGGCTCCTCTCCCTTCTTTTCCCTCCTCATCCTGGGGGGCGGTGATGGTCCTCCCCCTTTGTTCCCTCCCTTTCTCCGGGGCTAGGCGTGATGGCCCTCCCCCTTCTGTTCCCCCCTTTCATCCGGGGCTAGACGTGATGGCCCTTCCCTTCTTTCCCTGCCTTCCCCTCCTGGGGCTAGACGTGATGGTCCCTCCCTTCTTTTTCCCTCCCTTTCCTCGGGGGCTGGGAGTATGGCCCCTTTCCCCCTTTGTTCCCTGCCTCATCTGGGGCTAGGCGTGATGGCTCCTCCCCCTTTCTTTCCCTCCCTTTCCCCTGGGGCTAGGCTGATGGCCCCTCTCCCTTCTGTTCCCTGCCTTCCCCCGGGGGCTAGACGTAGGCCCTCCCCTTTCTTTTTCCCTGCTTCCCCCGGGGCTAGACGTGGTCCTCCCCTTCTTTCCCTCTTCATCCGGGCTAGACGTATGGCTCCTTCCTTTTGTTCCCTGCCTTCATCCGGGGGCTGGGCGTGAGGCTTTTCTCCCTTTCTTTTCCCTCCTTCACCCTGGGGTAGACGTGAGGCCCCCTCTCCCTTCTTTTCCCCTGCCTTATCCTGGGGGCTGACGGTGGTCCTCTCCCTTCTGTTCCCTGCCTTCATCCTGGGGCTAGACGTGATGGCTCCTCTCCCTTCTGTTCCCCTCCCTTTCCCCGGGCTAGCGGGAGGGCCCCTCTCCCTTTGTTCCCTGACTTATCCTGGGCAGAGTGAGGGCCCCTCTCCTTCTGTTCCCTCCCTTTCATCCTGGGGCTAGACGTGATGGCTCCTCTCCCTTCTGTTCCCTGCCTTCATCCTGGGGCTAGACGGGATGGCTCCTCCCCCTTCTGTTCCCTCCCTTCTTGGGGGCTAGACTGAGGGCTCCTCCCTTCTGTTCCCTCCCTTTCCTGGGGCTAGACGTAGGTCCTCCCCCTTCTTTCACCCTTCCCCGGGGGCTAGACGGTGGCTCCTCCCCCTTTCGTTCCCTGCCTTCCTTTTGGGGCTGACGGAGGCCCCTCCCCCTTCTGTTCCCCCTTCCTCCTGGGGCTAGACGTGATGGCTCCTCTCCCTTCTTTCCCCCCCTTTCCTCCTGGGGCTAGACTGAGGCTCCTTTCCCTTCTGTTCCCTGCCTTCCCCCTGGGGCTAGACGTGATGGTCCCCCCCCTTCTGTTTCCTCCCTTATCCTGGGGCTAGGCGTGAGGGCTCCTCTCCTTCTGTCCCTGCCTTCATCCTGGGGCTAGAGGAGGGCTCCTCCCCCTTCTGTTCCCTGCCTTCTTTCCTGGGCTAGACTGATGGCTCCCTCCCTTTTTTCCCCTGCCTTCATCTGGGGCTAGGCGTGATGGCTCCTCTCCCTTCTTTTCCCCTCCCTTCATCCGGGGGGCTAGAGGGGTGGCCCCTCCCCCTTCTGTTCCCTGCCTTCACCCTGGGGCTGCGGAGGCTCCTCTCCCTTCTGTTCCCTGCCTTCTCCGGGCTAGACGTGATGGCTCCTCCCCTTCTGTTCCTCCCTTCATCCGGGGCAAGGGGAGGGCTCCCTCCCTTCTGTTCCCTGCCTTACCCGGGGGGCTGGGTGGTGGCTCCTCTCCTTCTTTTCCCCCTCCCTTCCTCTGGGGCTGACGTGGGGTCCCTCCCTTCTGTTCCCTGCCTTCATCCTGGGGTAGAGGAGGGCTCCTTTCCCTTCTGTTCCTGCCTCCTCCTGGGTGACGTGAGGGGCTCCTTTCCTTCGTTCCCTCCTTACCCGGGGGCTAGACGTGAGGGCCCCTCCCCCTTCTTTTTCCCTGCCTTTCATCCTGGGGCTAGCGTGATGGTCCTCCCCCTTCTTTTTCCTCCTTTCATCCTGGGGCTAGGGTGATGGCCCCTCTCCCTTCGTTCCCTGCCTTCATTTTTGGGGCTAACGGGAGGGGCTCTCTCCCTTCTTTTCCCTCCTTCATCTGGGGCTGGGCGTGATGGCTCCTCCCCCTTCTTTTTCCCTCCCTTCCCCCTGGGCTAGCGTGATGGCTCCCTCCCTTCTGTTCCCCTCCCTTCCTCCTGGGCTAAATGATGGCTCCTCTCCCTTCTGTTCCCTGCCTTCATCTTGGGGCTAGACGGAGGCTCCCTCCTTCTTTTCCCCCTTTCATCCTGGGGCTAGACGTGATGGCTCCTCTCCCTTCTGTTCCCTGCCTTCCTCCTGGGGCTAGGCGTGATGGCTCCTCTCCCTTCTTTTCCCCTCCCTTTCCTCCGGGGGTAGACGGATGGTCCTTCCGTTCTTTTCCCTCCCTTTCCCCCGGGGGCTAGACGTGATGGCTCCCTCCCTTCTGTTCCCTGCCTTCATCCTGGGGCGGGCGTGATGGTCCTCCCTCTTTTTCCCGCCTTCACCCGGGGGTAGACGTGATGGCTCCTCTCCCTTCTTTCCCCTGCCTTCATCCTGGGGCAGCGTGATGGCTCCTCCCCTTTGTTCCCCCCTTCACCCTGGGTAGACGTGATGGTCCTCCCCCTTTCTGTTCCCTGCCTCACCCGGGGGCTGACGTGAGGCTCCTCTCCCTTCTGTTCCCTCCCTTCCCCCTGGGGCTAGACGTGATGGCCCCCCCTTTCTGTTCCTCCTTCACCTGGGGCAACGTGATGGTCCTCTCCCTTCTTTTCCCCTGTTCATCCGGGGGCAGGCGGATGGCTCCTCCCCCT
This sequence comes from Chionoecetes opilio, assembly GCA_016584305.1. Lineage (NCBI taxonomy): Eukaryota > Metazoa > Arthropoda > Malacostraca > Decapoda > Majidae > Chionoecetes > Chionoecetes opilio. The sequence continues at coordinate 70,839 of JACEEZ010020733.1, forward strand.
TTCTGTTCCTGCCTTCATCCTGGGGCAGACGTGAGGCCCCTCTCCCTTCTGTTCCCCCTTTCATCCTGGGGCTAGGCGTGATGGCTCCTCTCCTTCGTTCCCCTCCCTTTCCCTCCTGGGGTAGACTATGGTCCTCTCCCTTCTGTTCCCTCCCTTTCTTTCCTGGTGCTAGACGTGATGGCTCCCCCCTTCTGTCCCGCCTTCATCCGGGGGGCTAACGGGTGGCTCCTCCCCCTTTGTTCCCTGTCTTCATCCTGGGGCTAGACGGGTGGCTCCTCTCCCTTTGTTCCCTCCCTTCCCCCGGGGGGCTAGACGTATGGTCCTCCCCCTTCTGTTCCCTGCCTTCCTCTGGGGCTAACGTGATGGCTCCTCCCCCTTCTGTCCCTGCCTTATCCGGGGGCTAGACGTGATGCTCCTCTCCCTTCTTTCCCCGCCTTCCTCCGGGGGCTAGGTGTGAGGGGCTCCTCTCCCTTCTGTTCCCTGCCTCATCCTGGGGCTAGACGTGATGGCCCCCTCTCCCTTCTGTTCCCTCCCTTTCCCCGGGGGGCTAGAGGGGATGGCTCCTCTCCCTTCTTTTCCCTTCCTTCACCCTGGGGCTAGACGGGATGGCTCCTCCCCCTTCTTTTCCCTCCCTTTCATCCTGGGGCTAGACGTGATGGCCCCTTTCCCCCTTCGTTCCCTGCTTCCTCCGGGGGCTAGACGTGATGGCTCCTCTCCCTTCTTTTCCCTCCCTTTCCCCTCCGGGCTAGAACGTGATGGCTCCTTTCCTTCTTTTCCCTCCCTTTATCCTGGGGCTAGGCGTGATGGCTCTCCCCCTTCTGTTCCTGCCTTCACCCTGGGGCTAGACGTGATGGTCCTCTCCCTCTGTTCCCTCCCTTTCATTGGGGCTAGGGTGTGGCTCCTTCCCTTCGTTCCCTCCTTTTCATCCTGGGGCTAGGTGTGGGTCCTCTCCCTTTGCCCTGCCTTCTCCTGGGGCTGGCGTGAGGCTCCTCTCCCTTTCTGTTCCCTGCCTTCATCCGGGGCTAGGCGTGTGGGTTCCCTTTGTTCCCTGCCTTCATCCGGGGGCAGGCGTGATGGCTCCTTCCCTTCTTTTCCCGCCTTCCCCCGGGGGTGGGCGGGGGCCTCTCCCTTTTTCCCCTCCCTCATCGGGGGCTAAAGGATGGCTCCTCTCCTTTTTTCCCCTGCTTATCCTGGGGAGGCGTGATGGCTCCTCCCCCTTTTTTTCCCTCCTTTCCCCGGGGGCAGGCGTGATGGCTCCTCTCCCTTCTGTTCCCTGCCTTCATCCTGGGGCTAGACGTGATGGCTCCTCTCCCTTCTGTTCCCTGCCTTCATCCTGGGGCTAGACGTGATGGCTCCTCTCCCTTCTGTACTCAATGCAAACCTGGCCAGGAGGATCTCACTGATGAACCTTGAGATGGTAAGGAGTAATAATGACATGGGAAAAGAAAGTACATGTCATACTGGATTCTTTTGCTTGAAAGTACAGCGAGGTCGGTAGTGTTCTGTTGTTCAGTCCCCTTTGGTGGTCAGCCCTGCTCACGTGGGGATTTCTGAGTGACATACACATGAGGCGTCCCGCATTAGAAGGGACGCTCGCGCCAAAATAAAAAAGTGAGAAAAATGCGCTCAAAGTTTGGCGAACTTCCGACGAGCATAACTTTCTTATTATATATGCTATGACAATGAACTTGGATGTTCGAGATCGTGATATTCACTATCTAATTTTTGCATATTTTTTGCAAACTGTGTTATGGTTTAGGAAGTTCACTGAAGTTTGAGTGCGTGTTTTCTCTGAATACTGCACACAATAATGATAATTCGTGAATATTGGAACATAAAAACACAAAATAGCAATATTAACAATAACAAAGTGGAAAAATGGTGAAGAAACTGTGCAGTGGCTTAAGGGCCGCTCATCCAGTTACCCTCTAGTAGTGGTAGGGGTAGTATTAAAAGTGTAGTAGTAGTAGTAGTAGTAGTGGTAGGGGTAGTATTAAAAGTGTAGTAGTAGTAGTAGTAGTAGTAGTGGTAAGGGTAGTATTAAAAGTGTAGTAGTAGTAGTAGTAGTAGTAAGGGTAGTATTAAAAGTGTAGTAGTAGTAGTAGTAGTAGTAAGGGTAGTATTAAAAGTGTAGTAGTAGTAGTAGTAGTAGTAAGGGTAGTATTAAAAGTGTTGTAGTAGTAGTAGTAGTAGTAGTAGTAGTAGTAAGGGTAGTATTAAAAGTGTAGTAGTAGTAGTAGTAACTATTAAAAAAACTTTACTACTATTATTACTATCACTACTACTATAAAAAAGTAGCAGTAGTAATATTTTTTTTTTTTTTTTTTTTTTTTTTTAAACTACATCCATCTCTACTGGAACTGTGTGGTGAAAGACAAGTTCTGCTTTGCACAGCACAGGTCCACTGGCCCCTCCCGCCAATGACTGTAGCCGCTAACCCTTACATACAATATAGTAGTGAGTAGGGTATAGTTTGTAGTTAGAGTAGTTTAAAAAAAGAAAAAAATAAATAAAAAAATAAAAAATAAATATAATAAATAATAATTGATACTGACACTCACCAGTGGTGAAGAGTAGAATGATTATCCATGTCCTTACGCAGCATTGAGAGGTTCAGGTCGTCATCAGCGAGGTATGTATGTCGTATGCGCACGTATCAGAGGAGGGAGGGCTCGATTGCAAGCCCGCATGATGAGCGCCATCTTATCGATTTCCGAACATTTCCGATGATACGTACTCACTGATGGGCAGCCTCTAAACGGAATATTGCCGCGGTGTAGCCGCATTGATGGCACTAGACATAATTATTTCCCTTGATAGATGTTCGACTCTGACGGACATCATCCACTCCCGGGCGAAAGTTAAGACCTCAATAGAGTGCTATATACAGTTATCTCGGTTTTGGCCGGGGTGGCGCGAGCGGCCCTTCTAATGCGGGACACCTCATATATAAAAGTAAAAAAATGTTTATGCACTATTTCATTGTGCTCCCATTGCATATGTTACTGTAGGTATGGTTAACTATAATGTATTTATGCTCATGACCTGCAGCAATGTCTCGTGCACATGATGGTGGGCACAGTTTTCCTAAATATCATCTGGTGGTTTGATAATACCGGACATGCCTGTGTGATGTCAAGCTTAGAACATAATAAAATAAGGAAGCTTCAAGAGGCAGTGAGACCTACACGTGTGGTTTCTGTTACTTAACACTACCTACATCCACCTTTCATCCCCATCCATGAAATGATCTAGCTTCCTTTTAAAGCTCCACATTGACTCCGCACTAGGGAACTTTAAATGGAGGCTAGATAATTTCATGGATGGAGATGAAAGGGGGATGTAAGCTTCCCTCTTTCTGTCCGTCATCCTAACATGGCCGCCAGTTGCCTCAAAAGTCAGAGCCCAGGCATCTTCTAGTAGGTGTCTGGTGACTGGTGGCTCAGAGCTCGCTGCACCACTCTGTGGCTAATGCCTCACACCACACACCCCAACCCAGAGGTCGGCAACACACAATTCCAGAAGAGCCAGTTTCTTCAAGCTTGGCAGGGCAGCAGTGCTGATGGAGCCGCAATGTACATTATGAATGCAAATTACGAACAAGTACAAGTTAATAAGTACAAAAATTCATCCCAATATTTTCCTAGAGACCCAGGACCTCGGTCACACAGGACCTCGGTCACATACTGCGGCTGTCTATGCCAGTATGTATAGGATTTTTATTTTTATTTTTATTTTTTAACAAAATTTTGGACATATTAAAGTAGGTGGCAGGAGCCGCACAGGTCTCTTGAAAGAGCCGCAGGTTGCCGACCGCTGCCCTGGCCCCTGGCTCAAGGAAGCTCACACACCAGACACAACTTTACTTTGCACATCCTCGTCTCTTTTCTTATTTAGTTTCTTGCTGTGTCCTCTTAGCGTTGAGTGCCATTATGATGTGTCCTCCTAGCGTTGAGTGTCATTATGATGTGTCCTCCTAGCGTTGAGTGTCATTATGATGTGTCCTCCTAGCGTTGAGTGCCATTATGATGTGTCCTCTTAGCGTTGAGTGCCATTATGATGTGTCCTCCTAGCGTTGAGTGTCATTATGATGTGTCCTCCTAGCGTTGAGTGTCATTATGATTTGTCCTCCTAGCGTTGTGTGTCATTATGATGTGTCCTCCTAGCGTTGAGTGCCATTATGATGTGTCCTCCTAGCGTTGAGTGCCATTATGATGTGTCCTCCTAGCGTTGAGTGTCATTATGATGTGTCCTCCTAGCGTTGAGTGTCATTATGATGTGTCCTCCTAGCGTTGAGTGTCATTATGATGTGTCCTCTTAGCGTTGAGTGCCATTATGATGTGTCCTCTTAGCGTTGAGTGCCATTATGATGTGTCCTCTTAGCGTTGAGTGCCATTATGATGTGTCCTCTTAGCGTTGAGTGCCATTATGATGTGTCCTCTAGCGTTGAGTGTCATTATGATGTGTCCTCCTAGCGTTGAGTGTCATTATGATGTGTCCTCCTAGCGTTGAGTGTCATATGATGTGTCCTCCTAGCGTTGAGTGTCATTATGATGTGTCCTCCTAGCGTTGAGTGTCATTATGATGTGTCCTCCTAGCGTTGTGTGCCATTATGATGTGTCCTCCTAGCGTTGAGTGTCATTATGATGTGTCCTCCTAGCGTTGTGTGTCATTATGATGTGTCCTCCTAGCGTTGAGTGCCATTATGATGTGTCCTCCTAGCGTTGAGTGTCATTATGATGTGTCCTCCTAGCGTTGTGTGTCATTATGATGTGTCCTCCTAGCGTTGAGTGTCATTATGATGTGTCCTCCTAGCGTTGAGTGTCATTATGATGTGTCCTCCTAGCGTTGTGTGCCATTATGATGTGTCCTCCTAGCGTTGAGTGTCATTATGATGTGTCCTCCTAGCGTTGTGTGTCATTATGATGTGTCCTCCTAGCGTTGAGTGTCATTATGATGTGTCCTCCTAGCGTTGAGTGTCATTATGATGTGTCCTCCTAGCGTTGAGTGTCATTATGATGTGTCCTCCTAGCGTTGAGTGTCATTATGATGTGTCCTCCTAGCGTTGAGTGTCATTATGATGTGTCCTCCTAGCGTTGTGTGCCATTATGATGTGTCCTCCTAGCGTTGAGTGTCATTATGATGTGTCCTCCTAGCGTTGTGTGTCATTATGATGTGTCCTCCTAGCGTTGAGTGTCATTATGATGTGTCCTCCTAGCGTTGTGTGCCATTATGATGTGTCCTCCTAGCGTTGAGTGTCATTATGATGTGTCCTCCTAGCGTTGAGTGTCATTATGATGTGTCCTCCTAGCGTTGAGTGTCATTATGATCAGGCATCTTTATCTATTTACATATTTTCTGTTACTCATTTTGTATACCATAATCAGTGGCGTACCCAGAAAATTGAAAAGGGGGGGGGGGGGGGGAATATATATATATATATTATTATGTATGATGTAGATAGATGGCAAGGAGATGTAGGACAAGTTCTCACGGCTAGTAACCAGGGTAGAACAAGAAGTAACGGATTCAAGCTGGAAAAGCGTAGATTTAAAAAAGGAAATAGGGAAAAACTGGTTCACAAATAGGGTGGTAAATGATTGGAATGGACTCAGTTGTCAGGTAGTTAGTGCGGAGTCAATAGGGAGCTTTAAAAGGACGATTGACAATTTCATGGACGGGGATGAAAGGTGGATGTAGGTAGTGTTAAGTAACAGGAACTACCACTTGTAGGTCTCGCGGCCTCTTGTAGCTTCCTATTTTCTTATGTTCTTATATGTAGTGTGTCATCTGTGTGTGGGCAAGTCGTTCAGGGATGACGTGGACGTGTGTGGCTGTCGTGGACCAATGCATTGCAACACGCTGAGAGCCCAGTGTGCCGCGCGGGCAGCCGTGCGGCAAGGACACGCACAGGAGCGGCGGCGGCTTTGATGGGTCGGGGTTGTCGTATATGGCGGCTGGAATGCAGGTAACAAGACCCCTCAGTAACATAGCAATAAACCTTCAATAACCCCATGTAGTGCTTCAAATACTATCTATGATCTCCACATCTGCGCTTCTAGTATCCATCCCTACATTTCCTGGAGCAGTAATGGGATAAACACGAGTTTTTAACAAGGCTATTGGTTGGAGAGTACGCGAGTCGCTTGTGTTTGGCGGCAGCAGGTGGCGGCGTGTTGACCGCTCGTTACCGCCAGTTTAGGCGGCAGAGACCCGTGTTCTGGGTTGTATTGTCGTATATGGTAGGGCGATGGGGATGGCTTGAGGGAGGGAGGGAAGAGAAGAACGATGCAATGCCAGAGGAAGAAATGTGGGAGAGAGGGAGAGTTACTCAACAAGCGCCCCTCATCAATATTTGCTTTCCAACACCACCATGACCTCGCCGTACGTATGTTGTCCCTGAGTTATGACCATTGTGCCCAGGTCATGCTGTGACCCCGTGACCTCCCCTGTCTCCTCCCTTCCCCCCCTCTCCCTCAGGTGACATATGAGGTGTCGAGGGGGGGGGGGGGGGCGAGGAGCCTAACATTTGCTTTCACGTGGAAAACCTGGACACATGCTTGCCTTGTGGGTGTGTGTGACGCTGCCTCCCACCTGTTGGTAAGAAGGGGAGGCGAGGGTGAGGCGATGGGACGGTTTGCTTCTTCCTTGAGTAATGACCAGCGTTGAGGCTTCTCCTGTGAGGCTGTGAGGCTGGGAACATTTTTTGTCTTCCCTTGATAACCGTGGCTAATTAGTTTTGGGAGAGAGAGAGAGAGAGAGAGAGAGAGAGAGAGAGAGAGAGAGAGAGAGAGAGAGAGAGAGAGAGAGAGAGAGAGAGAGAGAGGAGAGAGAGAGAGAGAGAGAGAATTTCTCATTCCCTTCATCCCCCTCCATATATAGATTCTGTGTTTCACTATCTTTCAGCTCCACCACTTCCCTTCCTCTGTTACTTTTCCTCTTTTCTTCACCAGTTAGCCACGTGACTATTGCATCTTCCTTATAAGTCTCTCTAATATCGTGTCGTGGCCTTGTCTTAATTGTTCTATCGTTGTCTGTTCTCTTAATGGCCGTGTTTATTAATCTCTTGAGAGTAAGCCGCCGTGGATACATTGCTCGTAGTAATCAGACTAATAAGGCAGTAAATTCCCCCCCCCCAACCCCCTTCCCCCCAACACCTTTTGAGTTGCGGCGCAGGGTCCCCAGGGGCCACGGGTGCACCATGGTGGTGGTGGTGGTGGTGTGTGGACAGGTCGTTGCCGCCACCGTTGTCGTCTGCTCGTCTACAGGTCTTCGTCGGAATGTGTTTGTTATGCATGACTTATATATAAGCTTCATGTCTGCCTTGCATGGGTCTTGACGAGGAGTGAATGAGACTGACGCCTGGAAATAATAGTGTACATCACAGGACCTGATTGTTTTGGCAGCGACAGCCACAGGGTGTCTGCGGTTCACGTTTTGAGTTCCGAGACAGGAGAAGCGAGGCTCCGAGACTCGCAGGGAAGCACCGTGGGCAGCAGGTCAGGCTCGATGCCTTATTTGGCGCATCACTAATACATTAATTTCACTGCCCGGCCTTGACGAGTTGCTGTGCTTTTATTATGAGCCGCGCGGGCCACTGCTGAGCTGCATCATAAATTATGCTTCGTTGCATTATTCGTCTTTTTGGTCGTGGCTTCATAAATCGTGGTTCGAAACCCTCGATACCTGACGCCTGGTGCAGGGATGTCATGCGCGGCGTGAGGGAGGGATGAGGGGAGGAAGTGTTGCACATTGAGCACACGGTCACGCTCTGGTGAGCCATGAATGATGCATAGGGCGACACCTTTCTACCTGTGTCAAGTGTCCCGTCGCAGTGTCGGTCAGTGTGCGAGGAATCGCGGCAATAACAGCCAAGCGGCAACTCCTCCGTCCACCAGCGCAGCCTCCAGCCTCGACGGCTGTCTGCACTCTGCTGTCAGCGTCAGTTTGGGCTAAGAGTCCGGTGAGTGAGGAGGTGTGCGTGCCTCTCCCCATAAGGATAGAGTGTCGCAGCTGTACTAGTGTTGCAAACCCCGGTGCCTCCAGCAAGTCTCACGCCGCACTGCCGCGAGTAATTCATTGCTGTGTGAACAGTCCTGCCGTAGATATATCACGCGTTCGTTATCATATTTAAGCCCAACCGGTTGACGATTGAGCCTCCTGGACGGGAGGATGATTGGAAACCTGGAGTGTGACCAGCCGTTGACGTAACACCCATGCGAGGGAAGCTACGTAAGAGTTAATTGAAGGAGACTAACAGAACATTAGCCAAGCTGGTTCAAAGGGCGATACAGAACCTTCCTGCGGTAGGAGGTTCAACAGAGAGCAACAGCAGCTCCCGCGAAGTGTGCACAATGAGATTTGGCGACGGAGGCCACGAGGGTGGCGGTGATGGAGGTCTTGCGTGTGAGCAGTGGAGCGTCGAGCCCGACACCGGCCTGATCAGGCTGACGGAGGCGGCGACGGCCAGGCTCATCAACCCGGACCCCATCGAGACATGGTACCTGCTGGACCCCGAGCCCCTAGCAAGGTAGGTGCCTCTTATGTGCACGGCAGGGCAGGTGTGCCCATGGTGTGCGGGAGTCCCGCGTCCCCGGGCAGGTGTGCATGTGCCCCTGCCGCAGGTGCGCGGGTGACGGCTGCGTGTGGCGCCTGACTCACGGTGGCGCCACACAGTGTTAACAAGACCAATTTATGACAGGGACCGATGGACACTCGCAGGGACTCCAATGTGAGCCTCGCACAGGACTGGTCTGAGCAAAGCCACTCTGCAATACACACGTCATTGAATATACATACATGTGTTGTAGCGAGGCTGACAGCCTTCCCTGCCGTCACCCCTGCATGCTGGAGTCGCTGCCGAGGCTGGCTTAGCGTGGCGGCCGCCCATCCCGCTGTCTGGCCCTCACTTGAAGTTTTTAGGCCGTGGTCTGGCCGTCAGTCTTGTTTCCTCGCTGGGATGCCCACGCCATTGGCCGCGCCGTGCATGCAGGGTATTGGGTACACAGACCCCTGGTGGAGGCGGCGGCTGCGTATTGCCGTGTTGTAGTGTAGTCGCAGGTGGCTTGGTATCGAACACTAGAAGGCACCAGAGCAATCGCGATGGAGTGTTTTCCCGATATCCTAATTTCCTAGGTCCGTTGTGTCCTAAGGGACTCCACCTGCGTCCTCCTCCCGGCGGAAAGGTCGTCATAAGGCGCCGTCGGTCTTCCTGCCATCCTTTCGATGCCCCGAAGCCTTAGTTCCGGCAAAGGGTCGAGCTCTACAGGCAACAAACCTATCTGTCCATCAGGCTGTGTGGCATGGCGTGCGCGGCGCCACCAGCGTGCAGAGCCTTGCGCAGGCCACGTAGACGTTATCTGGGATCAGCGTTAATAATTGGCTCACTTTAGAGTCGTTCTTCAGCCTCGCTCATAAGTGCGTGGTGCAAACCTGAATAAAATGCCGATGAAGTGATCAAGTGTAGGGCGGCAGTAACGCTCGCCGGGTGTATTGATGTCGTTAATTAACTTTAAATCACGCCCGATGAATAGAAAGTGATACCTCGGCGGGGCTACCGAGACGCCGAGGGAGGGGCTGCGGTGGGGCGGGGCGGGAAGGCGGGATAGAGTGATAAGGGAGGGAGGGAGGGACTGCTGGAAGGGACTGGAGGGGAGGGCAGGATAGGGAGGGCTGATGGGGTGGGCGCGGGTGGTGGGCGGATAACCATAAGCCAATGTGTCTCGTCTCTACAGCCTCACACACGCCTTGGCTGGGAAAAGGCGCGGCGAAGCGAAACTTACATTGAAATTTGTAGCGGATAAAAAGTGTCGCACAACTTTTAAAAGTGTCGCTGATCTGCTTCGTGATGTAACAGAGAAGGCGAGAGCGAACACGTGAAATAACTAAATACGAAGATACAACAAGCACATGCATCTATGTAACATGCAGCTATGTAATTCGCTTATAGGGAAAAAATATGTTCTTAGATATGAAAATAAAACATTCATCACCGATTTTTCATTCTTTAAGTAACTAGAGTGCTTTTATATCTTCGTATGTATGTACGTTTGTTTATTTTCATTAGATAACGGACCGAAGTAGAAAATGAAGCAATGAAAACAATACGCAAACTCTTGCATAACAATAATACGACCTGTGAGGTATTGCATCACCGCGGAGGATCAAGGTAGAGAGAGCCCCGCTGTGTGTATGTATATTACCGTCGCCTCTCCCATGCGGGTATTGAGCAGTCAAACAAACGCTTATTGGCGGCGGCACAAACATGGCGGGTCCCTGCGCGCTAAAGGCTATCTGTCGTGGGAATGAGCGTGCAAAGATCGCGGCTGGAGCCATGGAGTGAGTGGACAGGCGGAACGGGAGAGGAGGTATAGGGAGGCCACCGAGATGACATCTCGGTGGCCTCGGGTATAGTCGCCGCACGTTAAGTTGGCGAAAATGGGGCCCCTTTACTACTCCCCCTTCCGAACGAACGGTGTTGTCTGAGGTGTTGGGTGAGAATGCCTTACTCTGCACTTCCCCCCTAAAGCCCCAACACCCAAAACCTCAGCCAATCCCGTGCGTTCAGAAGGGGGGAGTGAAAGGGCCCCATTTTCGCCAACTTAACGTGCGGGGACTATAGTGGCACGCGCTGCTTTACCGCCACTACTTCTTTGCCCGCTAGAGGCCAACACTGTTTTCTACCCCGAGTGAGCTGGTATATAAGGCTAAAAGGCCATTTTTGAGTGTAAAAGGCACTTCCCTGTACATATGCGAAGAAGGTCATGGGAAGCAACGTTGCAGAGCTAAACGAATCCTGACATTGAAAGGTGCTCAGATCTGCTTTAAGTCCAGTATTATCATTATTATCATTGTTATCGTTATTTCTGGTATTGTTGCTCCTGTTGTTATCTGTAGTGAGTCCTCGTGAAGGCAGCAATGTGATATAAAAGCTTGATGATATACTAAAAAAATATCCGAGAAATATCGCCGCTCTTTCAGCTGTAAACATCCATCACTCTCCCTTTAGTAGTATTCTGATTCTTTTAATTTCATTTTTTTTTATCGGTGTTTTAGGTCGCTGGGGCATCATTTTATTTACATTTGTCTAGTGGCTGCTGTGTTTACGTAGTGTGTTTGTCAAGGCGGTGATGTCTGTCTGTCTGTTTGTTTGTTTGTTTACCTGTCTGTGTGTCTGCTTGCCTGTCTTTCTTTCTACCTACCTACCTGTCTGTCTGTCTGTGTCTGGTGTGTTTGTCAAGGCGGTGATGTCTGTCTGTCTGTTTGTTTGTTTGTTTACCTGTCTGTGTGTCTGCTTGCCTGTCTTTCTTTCTACCTACCTACCTGTCTGTCTGTCTGTGTCTGGTGTGTTTGTCAAGGCGGTGATGTCTGTCTGTTTGTTTGTTTACCTGTCTGTATGTCTGCTTGCCTGTCTTACTTTCTACCTGCCTGTCTGTCTGTCTGTCTGTCTGTCTGTCTGGTGTGTTTGTCAAGGCGGTGATGTCTGTCTGTTTGTTTGTTTACCTGTCTGTGTGTCTGCTTGCCTGTCTTACTTTCTACCTGCCTGTCTGTCTGTCTGTCTGTCTGGTGTGTTTGTCAACGCGGTGATGTCTGTCTGTTTGTTTGTTTACCTGTCTGTGTGTCTGCTTGCCTGTCTTTCTTTCTACCTGCCTGTCTGTCTGTC
>JACEEZ010020733.1:85000-112500 GCA_016584305.1 Chionoecetes opilio
AAGGTGTTAGAAATTTTTGCATGAAGTTGTTAAGAAAATAGGAATTGAAGGTGTTAGGAGATTGGGAAATGTAGGTGTTAGATTAGGAAATGGTGTTAGATTAGGAAATGGTGTTAAGAGATTAGGAAATGGTGTTAGGAGATTAGGAAATGGTGTTAAGAGATTGGGAAATGGTGTTAGGAGATTGGGAAATGGTGTTAAGAGATTGGCAAATTTAGGTGTTAGAAGATTAGGAAATGGTGTTGAGAGATCAGGAAATGGTGTTAGGAGATCAGGAAATGGTGTTAACAGATTAGGAAATGGTGTTAGGGGATTAAAAAATGGTGTTAAGAGATCAGGAAAGGGTGTTAAGAGATTAGGAATTGGTGTTAGGAGATCAGGAAATGGTGTTAGGAGGTTAGTAGAAAGTGTTAGAAGATTAGGAAATGGTGTTAGGAGATCAGGAAATGGTGTTAGGAAATTAGGAAATGGTATTAGGAGATCAGGAAATGGTGTTAGGAGGTTAGTAGAAAGTGTTAGAAGATTAGGAAATGGTGTTAGGAGATTAGGAAATGGTGTTAGGAGATTGGGAAATGATGCTAGGAGATTGGGAAATGATGCTAGGAGATTAGGAAATGGTGTTAGGAGGTTAGTAGAAAGTGTTAGAAGATTAGGAAATGGTGTTAGGAGATCAGGAAATGGTGTTAGGAATGCTAGGATGGTTGTGAATTTTTTTGTATATCTATGTTTCTTCATTCTCATGTTTACTGTTTCTATATTTGCGCCACATTTGACCTCTTCTATCTGCTTCTGTGATTCTGCGTCCTGTTACTTTACGATTTATCTCTTTTTCCTCCTATTTTCTTCATGGCATGCGTCGTTGTTCTCGATTTACTTATTTGACTTATCTTATATATAACTTATTTACTTATCTTTCACCTACTTGTTGATTTGTACTTTATTTCGCTGTCCCACATGTTACAAATACTACTTCTACCTTACCACAGAACTTTCCGTCGTATTGTTTATCTTGCTCCTCTTTTTGTACGTCATTCCTCTTTCCTCTTATCTCTGGGACATTCCTCTTTTCTGGGACATTCCTATTTTTCCTCTTTTCTCTGGGACATTCCTATTTTCCTCTTATCTCTGGGACATTCCTCTTTTTTATCTTTTCTCTGGGACATTCCTCTTTTTTATCTTTTCTCTGGGACATTCCTCTTTTCTCTGGGACATTCCTCTTTTTCCTCTTTTCTCTGGGACATTCCTCTTTTTATTCTTTTCTCTGGGACATTCCTCTTTTTTATCTTTTCTCTGGGACATTCCTCTTTTCTCTGGGACATTCCTCTTTTTCCTCTTCTCTGGGACATTCCTCTTTTTTATCTTTTCTCTGGGACATTCCTCTTTTTTATCTTTTCTCTGGGACATTCCTCTTTTTATCTTCTCTCTGGGACATTCTCTTTTCTCTGGGACATTCCTCTTTTTATCTTCTCTCTGGGACATTCCTCTTTTCTCTGGGACATTCCTCTTTTTTATCTTTTCTCTGGGACATTCCTATTTTTTATCTTTTCTCTGGGACATTCCTATTTTCCTTGATCTCTGGGACATTCCTCTGTTTCCTCTTTTCTCTGGGACATTCCTATTTTTTATCTTTTCTCTGGGACATTCCTCTTTTTTATCTTATCTCTGGGACATTCCTCTTTTTCATCTTTTCTCTGGGACATTCCTATTTTTTCTCTTTTCTCTGGGACATTCCTCTTTTTTATCTTATCTCTGGGACATTCCTATTTTCCTCTTTTCTCTGGGACATTCCTATTTTTCCTCTGATCTCTGGGACATTCCTATTTTTTATCTTTTCTCTGGGACATTCCTATTTTCCTCTTATCTCTGGGACATTCCTATTTTTTATCTTTTCTCTGGGACATTATTATTTTCCTCTTATCTCTGGGACATTCCTATTTTCATCTGATATCTGGGACATTCCTCTGTTTCCTTTTATCTCTGGGACATTCCTCTTTTTTATCTTTTCTCTGGGACATTCCTATTTTTCCTCTTCTGGGACATTCCATTTTTCTCTGATCTCTGGGACATTCCTATTTTCCTCTGATCTCTGGGACATTCCTCTGTTTCCTCTTTTCTCTGGGACATTCCTATTTTTTCTCTTATCTCTGGGACATTCCTATTTTTTCTCTTATCTCTGGGACATTCCTGTTTCCTTTTTTCTCTGGGACATTCCTCTTTTTTCTCTTTTCTCTGGGACATTCCTATTTTTTCTCTTATCTCTGGGACATTCCTCTTTTTTCTCTTTTCTCTGGGACATTCCTATTTTTTCTCTTATCTCTGGGACATTCCTCTTTTTCCTCTGATCTCTTTGTCTTATCTCTACGTCATTCCTCATCATTAGGAGCAAAGGGCATGAGCTTCTTTCTCACATGACCCCTGATGCGTGTCTATCATTTACTGTCTTAATTCATCTATCTGTTAAGCCCTCATAAACTGTTGTGTAACTGTGATTAATGGCTGCTGAAATATATAATAATAAATAATCAGAGCCACAGGGAGCCTTGGAGAGACCCAAGGGCGCGAGGAAGGGTGCGTCGCGGCCTTAGACTTGACTGCGAATGTGAAGAAGTGGAGAGAGAGAGAGAGAGAGAGAGAGAGAGAGAGAGAGAGAGAGAGAGAGAGAGAGAGAGAGAGAGAGAGAGAGAGAGAATGTAAGAGAGAGAGAAGAGAGACAAAATAAATGAAAATGATATACCCAGTTGAATATTCTCGCTATTTTGGTTTAACATCTGGTATTAGTGTCAGTGTAGATGGGTGAGAGAGAGAGGGAGGAGGCTGGCAGGGAGGGAGGGAGGAGAGAGGTAGGGAGGGAGGATGGCAGTGAGGCTGGCAGTGAGGCTGGCAGGGAGGGAGGGAGGCTGGTAAGGGAGGTAGGGAGGGAGGCTGGCAGGGAGGCAGGGAGGGGGGTAGGTGTGTGCAGGGAGTTGTTACTAATTCTTTAATAGATTTCAACGCAGCCGAAAGTATACCTGTCCATGCAGAATATGAAAGTGAGTAGTAATTGTAGGATTGGTCTGCAGAGAGAGAGAGAGAGAGAGAGAGAGTTTTTACAATAATAAATACTGTTTAAATAAAATAAAAATAAAAAAGAGATCTATTAAACAGCAGCAAAATGAAACGAAAATAGAATAAAATAGAGTCAATACTTAATTAAATCGAATAGATATCTTACACAATAAGCATATACTTTTACATAAATCATAGACTTCTAAAACTCAGATCATATACCCGTGTAGGAAGGGTTAGAATTAAGGCATATCGAACATTTCGTTAATTAGGTAAATGTTATTCTTCTTTCCGAGGATCTATTAAGACAGCTTCCAAATCGGGCAAAACAAAATTCAATACCTACCGCATTCAATGATATAATATTAAACACAGTAAGAGTGAGAAATCCAACCAATTTGTTCCTATCTGATCTGAGCTATTACTGCGGTGAATAACACTACTATTAATAATAAAAAAAACTCACCCGCAGGCATACAGTAAGAAAATAACCCATAATTATATAAACAGGAGTCAATGAGTTAAAGTATTCAGGGAAATTTAAGATAATATGTACATGTGGACAACATATACACTTTGAATACTGGTGCGTCGTGCGAGTCCATAGTTCTCAGGGAGGAGGACGAGAGGGGAGCGCGAGACAGGTTAGTTCCCGCGACATAAACATACATTGACATAAAACGTGTACAGAGCTAGATCCCTCAATGCCTTGCTCTTACTAACTAATCACTACTCTAATGCCTTCCTCCCTTCTCTCCGGTACCTCCAATGCCTTCCTCTCTTCTCTCCTGTCTCCTCCAGTGTCTCCAGCAACCACAGTACCCCACACGTCATGGTTAAGCACTTATAAAGGAGTATTTTGTGGTAAATAAATAAGGAACGGCGGGGTGTGAGGCAAGGTGCTACTTATTTCGACGTGGTAATTATTTTATGCAACACCGCCACCCACCTGATTACAAGGCTTAATTACCTCCTCGATCCATACAGGTAAAGCAACAGGAACCCATGGAAATAATGTTAGGAAGCTTTTGTGGGTTACCCTTGTGAGAGCTGGCATACTTCACGGTTATGTTAATGCAATGCGCCTGTATGATCTAAATTGTGGACTAACTCTTACTAAATATAGTCAATCAATCAATCAACATTACTGAGGCGCCGGCCAGGTAATGATAGATGTAAGGAGACGCAAGTTATTTGTTTGTTTTCTTGTGTTTTTTTCTTTACTGAGGCGCCGGAGGGTAATGATCGATTTAAAGAGACAACGTAGGGTATTTGTTTATTTACGTAGGTGTTCTTTTGTTTCTTTATATTGTAAGGAGTGTTGGCGTGTGTCCTAACTTTATTGATAGACAGAAGTGAGTGTGTGTGTGTGTGTATTCATCTCATCTAGTTCATCTAGTTGTATTTTACAGGGCCTGAGCAACGCTCGTATGGCCCCGTCTCCATATCAACATTCTTATCATTCATCCTTAGTCTTAGTGTTGGCCGAAACCATCACCCAGGGAGGTGGGTCACAAACCCCCGGCTAACACCCGGTACCCATTCACTGCTGGGTGGACAGGGGCTCGGGTTTTAAAGGAAACAGCCCATCTGTCTCCTGCTCCGCCCGGGGATCGAACCCGGGACTTCTCGGTTGTAAGCCGAGTGTGCTTCCCCTACACTACGGAGTACCCTATGAGTGACTATAAGTGTGTGTGTGTGTGTGTGTGTGTGTGTGTGTGTGAAGGGTTGTGGGTTGGGGGGGGGGCCTTTGTGTTTCTGAAGAAGGCTTTGTTTGTTTGAAAAATATAAGGCAAAAATATTTGTATGTTTGAGGAATTATTAAATTGTCTAACAAAGGATATTTTTTTAGGTGTATAAGATCTAACAAAGGATATTTTTTTACGTGTATAAGATCTAACAAAGGATATTTTTTTAGGTGTATAAGATCTAACAAAGGATATTTTTTTAGGTGTATAAGATCTGTTCTCCTTCATCACCCACTACCTGTTTCCCTGACCCCTCCACCCACTACCTGTTTCCCTGACCCCTCCACCCACTACCTGTTTCCCTGACCCCTCCACCCACTACTGTTTCCCTGACCCCTCCACCACTACCTGTTTCCCTGACCCCTCCACCCACTACCTGTTTCCCTGACCCCTCCACACCACTACTCGTTTCCCTGACCCCTCACCCACTACCGTTTCCCTGACCCCTCCACCACACGTTTCCGACCTCCACCCACTACGTTTCCTGACCCTCACCCACTACCGTTTCCTGACCCTCACCCATACCTGTTTCCCTGACCCTCACCACTACTGTTTCCCTGACCCCTCCACCCACTACCTGTTTCCCTGACCCCTCCACCCACTACCTGTTTCCCTGACCCCTCCACCCACTACCTGTTTCCCTGACCCCTCCACCCACTACCTGTTTCCCTGACCCCTCCACCCACTACCTGTTTCCCTGACCCCTCCACCCACTACCTGTTTCCCTGACCCTCTCACCCACTACTGTTTCCCTGACCCTCCACCCACTACCTGTTTCCCTGACCCCTCCACCCACTACCTGTTTCCCTGACCCCTCCACCCACTACCTGTTAACTTGACCCCTCCACCCACTACCTGTTTCCCTGACCCCTCCACCCACTACCTGTTAACTTGACCCCTCCACCCACTACCTGTTTCCCTGACCCCTCCACCCACTACCTGTTTCCCTGACCCCTCCACCCACTACCTGTTTCCCTGACCCCTCCACCCACTACCTGTTTCCCTGACCCCTCCACCCACTACCTGTTTCCCTGACCCCTCCACCCACTACCTGTTAACTTGACCCCTTAACCCACTACCTGTTCCCCTGACCCCTCCACCCACTACCTGTTCACCACCTGCTGCCTCTCATTAGCGACACAGGTGACCACTCGTCCTCCAAACACGCTACCACTCGAGGCACCAGCTGGCCCTAGAGCCTTGAAGTACTTGCCAAACACTGCCTCTCTTTCTCTTCCTCTGTCTCTGTCTCTGTCTCTGTCTCTTCCTCTGTCTGTCTCTGTCTCTCTCTCTTTCTCTTCCTCTGTCTCTGTCTCTCTCTCTCTCTTTAAACAGCAGGTTGTCGGGCACTGGAAGTATTTTGGCGTCTTGTCAAAGCCCTGATCACAACAAGAGACGAGGATTTGTACTATGCTGTTCAGACGGCGATTAGACATTTGGGATGAAAGTTTAAGGTGCGTCCTTGAGTGCTCTAAAAAAATTATATACGTTTCTTTTATACATTGATGTTATGTTTTTGGGGCCTAGAGGAACGTGCAGGTGTGTTTAATTAGCGACAAATACCTGGCCTGTACTTCAGCGTGTTCGTTTAGTGAGCGAATAAATCTGATCGAGTGGAAACCTGAGAAGCTGACTATGTTTTTGAATTTACTTCGCTTCACCCTGGCTTCACCTTTGCTAATTATCGCGCCACGACAGGAGGGAGAGAGGGAGGGAAGGAGGGAGGCATGGAGAGATGGAGGGAGAGAGGGCAGGAGAGAGGGAGGGAGGGAGAGAGGGAGGGAAGAAGTCCTGTTTTGCTTATTAGAATATTATCATTAAAAGAGTCATTAGTCTGCATTGTACAGCTGATCTCCTCATATCTCTCTCTTTCTCTCTCTCTCTCTCTCTCTCTTTCTCTCTCTCTCTCTCTCTCTCTCTCTCTCTCTCTCTCTCTCTCTCTCTCTCTCTCTCTCTCTCTCTCTCTCTCTCTCTCTCTCTCTCTCTCTCTCTCTCTTTCTCTCATACCTCAGTTGTCTTTTATTACCTGATAATCCTACACCGTTGCCTCTCCTTCCTTCCTCTACCTCCTCCTCCTCCTCCTCCTCCTCTCCTCCTCCTCCTCCTCCTCCTCTCCTCCTCCTCCTCCTCCTCCTCCTCCTCCTCCTCCTCCTCTTCTTCCTTCTCTTCCGCCTTCTCAAGGACGCAGCCACGACCTTGAGGAACGCCACTGAAGCATAGCACTACCAACAGTTCTTCTCTTTTCTGCACACTTTACCCACACACCATCCTGCCTTAGGAGTACCTTGCCTCATCCTAACTCACCTTCACTCACCCCCATTGTATCCCCTCACTCCCTCTGTCTTATCTTCCCCAAACACACCTGCCTGCTTCACCACCCCTCACCACTACCTCGCCACCTCATTGTTCACCCCTTATTTAGCCTCATACTCCTCTCATTACTTAGAAAATCTATTAGTGTCGTGCATGAAACTCTACCTTCCATCAACTCAACAGGCTTCACTCCGTCATTCTTTCTGCCATTGCTGTTTAAAATCGTCTGTTGTTAGCCATAAAATTACGAAAAGTAACTAAATATACCAAATTACCTAGTGGACAAGGATACTAAACTGGTAATATCTATAGAATATTGCTTATATTAATTAAAATCGTCTACTGGCAGCCAAATTTCAATGGCAATTACGTTCTGGGCCTCAAGGGCTTAACTCCGTCACCTTCCCTGCCAAGCTAAGCGAATGAACCAACAGATGCAATTCTTTACCAAAACATAAGTTACACTCTTTCTGAACATCCTCAAGCCAGTTTCTCTCTCTCTCCTCTCTCTCACCTGTCCAAATTAAGCCCCAATACTAACACAGGTGAGCTTAATACCTGTAATCACCTCAAGACAACACGCTCTCGTACTGAAGAATAGCGACGAATACTTTACAAGCGAGGAACCGCAAGATAACCGATGTTCACCTGGTAATCTTGTTTAATTAACGTGTGTGTGTCAGACCTTGGATTTGCAACACGGCGCGAAAACATGCGTGGATTTCCTATTGAGAGGCGAGGCAGAGAGAGAGAGAGAGAGAGAGAGAGAGAGAGAAGCTTCAAGATTTACTGTGGACAGGAGTGAGAGAAAGAAGAAAGGAGAGAGAGAAGGGGAAGAGGAGAGAGAATGACTTCTAATGCATTTCATGTGGACAGGTAGTGAGAAGAGAAAAGAAAGAAAGGAGAGAGGAGGGGAAGAGGAGAAGAATGAGAGAAGAGAGGAGAGGAGAGAGAGAGAGAGAGAGAGAGAAGAGAGAGAGAGAGAGAGAGAGAGAGAGAGAGAGAGATAGAGATAAGATAAGATAAGATTTTCATCCTATCTAGACACTTTGCAAGTACCAACTACAAGGTTATTGACTATACAAAGCGCCGCCACGTCAGCACGAACTAGGGGACTCGAACCGCTGACCGAATGCGCAGGGACGCTACTGAGAGAGAGAGAGAGAGAGAGAGAGAGAGAGAGAGAGAGGTGGAGCAACGGGCAGGACGCAGCATTTTGGGTGATTAGAGGTTCACATACATGGACCAACGTAGTGATTGGGGGACGCACTCAAATATGGCAGTGGTGGTGGTGGTGTGTCCCTGAGGATGTGTGTGTGTGTGTGTGTGTGTGTGTAGTGTGTGTGTGTGTGTGTGTGTGTGTGCGGGCGATGAGACTGCCTGCTTGTGGTTATAGTTCTATTGAGAGAGAGGAAAAAAAATAATGTTACCCCAAATCCCTCATATCAGGAATACAAAAAACATAACCAATAATCAACCCATAACAATACTTATATAAGAAATCTATCCTTGCAGGCTTCCCACACTCCCTACTCTTCCATAACTCCTCTATACATACATACATACATACATACCCTCCCTTACCCCCCCCTGACGCTGAGAGAGAGAGAGAGAGAGAGAGAGACGTGCTGCGCGATTACAAAACAACAACATAAGAAAGCGAGGTGATCTAAATATTTGCCCACGAATCACAAAGCGGCGTGGGTCAATAGGGTAATGGTGATTGTTGTGACGTGAGCCGAGTACCGCATAGCCCCCGCCGCCCTTGGTATACAGGGGGGGGGGTTAGGGGGGCTGTACATGGCATAGATAAAGAGGCGATAGTGGCGGATGGGGCAATGATAGCCTCTAATAGGAGCGACTTTATGAATAGCAGAAGGATGAGGAGAAGGGGGAGGAAGGAGAAGGAGGAGGAGGAAGAAGAGGGTGATTGTCTGCCATAGCGACATCCTTGCTCTTAGATAATGGTTACGAGGTGAGAAGAATAAAAAGAGAAAGTAGCGAGTTGAAAAGGGAAGAAATGAAAGAGTAGCGAGTTGAAAAGAAGAAATGAAAGAGTAGCGAGTTGAAAGAAGAAATGAAAGAGTAGCGAGTTGAAAAGAAAAATGAAAGAGTAGCGAGTTGAAATGAAGAAATGAAAGAGTAGCGAGTTGAAAGGAAGAAAGAAAGTAGAGTGTAAGGAAGAATGAAGAAAGAGTAGCGAGTTGAAAAGAAGAAATGAAAGAGTAGCGAGTTGAAAGGAGAAGAAAGAGTAGAGTAAAGAAGAACGAGTACGAGTGAAAGGAAAATGAAAGAGTAGCGAGTTGAAAGGAAGAAATGAAAGAGTAGCGAGTTTAAAAGAAGAAATGAAAGAGTAGCGAGTTGAAAAAAAGAAGAAAAGAACGAGTTGAAATGAAGAAAGAGTAGCGAGTTTAAAAGAAGAAATGAAAGAGTAGCGAGTTGAAAGGAAGAAATGAAAGAGTAGCGAGTTGAAAGGAAGAAATGAAAGAGTAGCGAGTTTAAAAGAAGAAATGAAAGAGTAGCGAGTTGAAAGGAAGAAATGAAAGAGTAGCGAGTTGAAAAGAAGAAATGAAAGAGTAGCGAGTTGAAAGGAAGAAATGAAAGAGTAGCGAGTTTAAAAGAAGAAATGAAAGAGTAGCGAGTTGAAAGGAAGAAATGAAAGAGTAGCGAGTTGAAAAGAAGAAATAGAAAGAGTAGCGAGTTGAAAAGAAGAAATGAAAGAGTAGCGAGTTTAAAAGAAGAATGAAAAAGAGTAGCGAGTTGAAAGGAAGAAATGAAAGAGTAGCGAAGTTGAAAAGAAGAAAAAAAGAGTAGCGAGTTGAAAGGAAGAAAAGAAAGAGTAGCGAGTTAAAAGAAGAAATGAAAGAAGAGAAAGAGAAAAGAAAGTAGTCGAGTTGAAATGAAAAAAGAGCGAGAAGAAAATGAAAGAGTAGCGAGTTGAAAAAGAAGAAAGAAGAAAAAATGAAAGAGTAGCGAGTTAAAAGAAGAAAATGAAAGAGTAGCGAGTTGAAAGGAAGAAATGAAAAGAGTAGCGAGTTAAAAGAAGAAATGAAAGAGTAGCGAGTTGAAAGAAGAAAATGAAAGAGTAGCGAGTTTAAAAGAAGAAATGAAAGAGTAGCGAGTTGAAAAGAAGAAATGAAAGAGTAGCGAGTTGAAAAGAAGAAATGAAAGAGTAGCGAGTTGAAAAGAAGAAATGAAAGAGTAGCGAGTTGAAAAGAAGAAATGAAAGAGTAGCGAGTTGAAAAGAAGAAATGAAAGAGTAGCGAGTTGAAAAGAAGAAATGAAAAAAGTACGAGGGAAGAAGAAATGAAAGAAGGATTTAAAAAAGAAATGAAAATGTAGCGAGTTGAAAGGAAAAATGAAAGAGTAGAGTTAAAAGAGAGAATGCAAGAGTAGACGGTTGAAAGGAGAATGAAAGAGTAGCGGTTGAAAGGAAGAAATGGAAAGAGAAGTATTTAAAAGAAGAATGAAAGAGTAGCGAGGAAAGAAGAAATGAAAGAGTAGCGGTTGAAAAGAAGAATAAAGAAGAGTAGCGATTGAAAATAAAAATAAAGAAAGAGAGCGAGTTGAAAAAAGACAGAAGAAAATACGGTTAAAGAGAAATGAAAGAGTACGAGTTGAAGGAGAAAAAGAAATGTTACGATTGAAAACATCAACGATAACATGTAGCGGTGAAAGGAGAAATAGAAAGTGTGCGATTGAAAATACAGACAAAGAAATATAGCGAGTTGAACGGAAGAATGAAAGAGTAGGAGTTGAAAAGACAGAAAGAAGAAAGAGTAGAGTTGAAAGGAAGAAATGAAAGAGTAGCGAGATTTCAAAAAAGAAACATGTAGCCGTTAAAATGAATTGAAAGAGTGCGAGTTAGGAATGAAAGAGTACGAGTTGCAATAGGTAGAATGAAGAGTAGCGATCTGAACGAAGAATGAAAGAGTGCGATGTTAAAGAGAATGAAAAGCGATTAAGAAGAAAAAGAGTAGCGAGGAAAAGAAGAAATAAGAAAAGGTAGGGTTAAAAGAAGAATGAAAAAAGAGTAGCGAGTTGAAAAGAAGAAATGAAAGAGTAGCGAGTTGAAAGGAAGAAATGAAAGAGTAGCGAGTTGAAAAGAAATAATGAAAGAGTAGCGAGTTGAAAGGAAGAAATGAAAGAGTAGCGAGTTGAAAAGAAGAAATGAAAGAGTAGCGAGTTGAAAGGAAGAAGAATAAAAAGAGTAGCGAGTTGAAAATAGGAAAAACACGAGAAAAAAAACCGCGTACCCCAAATTTCCTGATGAATTGGGGATGAAGGAAAAAGACAATGATAAAATCGTGATAGAATTTCTCCCATGACTGACAGGCGACAAGTGTTGGAGAAAGTGAGGCAAGAATATATAGGTGTATAGGCTTCCCAGCAGACCTATAGGAACTGTAGGCTGGACGAGGCAAGGCACACACACACACACACACACACACACACACACACACACACACACACACACACACACACACACACACACACACACACACACACACACACACACACACACACACACACACTCTCAGAAATAAGGGGTATATTAAGGGTAGAATTGTTACATCGCACCATCACTACCCTTTTTAAACCCTATGTCCAGGCTGGAGGGTAGATGCTGCCGATTATACCCTTCATCTACCCTTTATCTACCCTTTTTAGACGAGAGGGCTGGTAAAGGGTATATTTGCGTCCGATCCGAAAGGGTATATTTGTAAGGGTAGAAAAAGGGTAGCAGTATTTCATCACTACAAACACCCTTTTTCTACCCTTTTTCTACCCATCTTTTCTAAGAGTGCACAGCTTGAATAAAGATATGTTGCATTAGATTAGATGGATTACCTCTATCATAGATTGCCTCTATGGCTGTTAAGATGCCGTGAACACAGGTTAGGTAGCAGGGCGAGCCGGACACCCCCACTTAGGTAAGGTTAGGTTACGTAACAGCATCAGATAGGTAGCCGGGCCAAGGTGAGGGAGGGAATGTGGAGGGCGTGTGTGTGTGTGTGTGTAGAGGAATATAAGCAACTCAAACACACACACACACACACACACACACACACACACACATACACACATACACATACACACACACATACACACAGTTGAAGCAAAAACTGGATGTTGAAGGAAAGACTGGATAAATGTAGGTATGGAGACGAGACCACATGCACGAATGTACCTCAGGCCCTGTAAAACACAACTAGGTAAATACACATACACACACACACACACACACCACACACACACACACACACACACACACACACACACATACACACACACACACACACACACACACACACACACGTCAGACAACCGCACCCAAAGAAGCTGCAAACCCGAAGGAAGAGCTAGCTGACTTGCCTCTCTCTTCTCTCTCTCTCTCTCTCTCTCTCTCTCTCTCTCTCTCTCTCTCTCTCTCTCTCTCTCTCTCCTCTCTCTCTCTCTCTCTCTCTCTCTCTCTCTCTCTCTCTCTCTCTCTCAGCTTACATTAATGATAATTGTAGGTACTGTACGTAATAGAGCCTTGGCTCAATGGACCTTGGCTGCATTATTATTATTATTATTATTATTGTTATTTATTAGTTATGTACAAAGTGGCCAATTAATGTATCAGTATCAGTGTCTCTCTTTCTCTCTCTCTTTCTCTCTCTCTTTCTCTCTCTCTCTTTCTCTCTCTCTCTCTCTCTCTCTCTCTCTCTCTCTCTCTCTCTCTCTCTCTCTCTCTCTGCAACACGTCATGCATGCAAGCACACGCACATAGGTATTTACCCACCTGCATACACACACACACCTATATACATACATGCATGCTTACATACATACATTCAGGCTCAAGGAATCATGGCTGGAATGTATTATTTTTTCTTTAGTGGTAGAAAAAGAGACTGAATAGAGAGAGAAGGAGAGTTAAAGGAAAAGTTACTAAAGTTATGGGAAAAAGGAAAAGAAGAGAGGGGAGAGAGAGAGAGGGGAGAGAGAAAAAAGGAGAGATGAGAGAGAGAGAGAGAGAGAGAGGAGAGAGGAGAGAGAGGAGAGAGAAAGAGGAGAGAGAAGAGACAGAGAGAGAGAGAAGAGAGAGAGAGAGAGGAGAGAGAGAGAGAGAGAAAATCAGGATGACAGGCAGAGACAGGCAGGCAGGCAGCAGCAAGCAAGAGGCAGGCAGCAGACAGCAGGCAGGACAGTCAGGCAGGCAGCAGGCAGGCAGATGGACAGACAGACAGACAGACAGACAGACAGCAGACAGAGGCAGGTCGAGCGGCTGGCAGGCAGCAGGGGCAGATCAGCAACAGACAGAAGACAGAAAAGGAGGCAGACAGACAGACAGACAGACAGGCAGGCAGCAGGCAGGCAGAGCCAGGCAGCAGGCAGGCAGACACGGCAGGCTGGCAGCGTACGACGACAGACGAGAGTGAAGACCTTGTTTGTGGAACGAGAACACTCACACATCAGGGTACTCCATAGTGTAGTGGTAGCAACGTCGGTTCACAACCGAGAAGTCACCGGGTTCGATGCCCCGTGCGAGGAGGGGCAGAAACAGTTGGGCTGTTCCTTAAAACCCCAGCCCCTCTTCCACCCCAGTGAATGGGTCTACCGGGTGTTAGCCGGGGTTTTTGTGACCCGCCTCCCCGTGGGTGGCTGGCTTCGGCCAACACTAATCCCTAAGGATTTGAATTGATAAAAATGTTGATATGGAGACGGAGCCATACGAGCGATGCTCAGGCCCTGTAAAATACAACTAGATGAATACACCACACACATACACACACACACACACACACACACGCACGCACACACAACTGGTGGTCTCGTGGAAGAAGCTCTTAACTCTTTTTAAGTGTTGTAATTTTCATGGAGTGATTGGCAAACATTAGTAGAGAGAGGCAGGCGTCTAGATAAGATAGAAGCTGCCGCCACTAACTCAGCGGCGAGGGAGGCTTGGGACCTTAGTTATCGCTACTATACTTTGCTGAGGGGCTGAAGGAACACACACACACACTTACAAACACACACCACCTCTCTCTCTCTCTCTCTCTCTCTCTCTCTCTCTCTCTCTCTCTCTCTCTCTCTCTCTCTCTCTCTCTCTCTCTCTCAATTCCTATGTTTTCCCGTGATGGATGCAGGTCCTAACAAGTCCCTCGCTTTATCTCAGCTAGGAGGCGAGGGTGTGAGGCTTGTCAAGAAGGCGTCACAAGTAATCGCCTCCAATCACCACCTTCACCACTCTTCCTTCAATGCTCCTCTTTATTGATCTACTCCCGTTGTACGTACACTTGGCTCGCTTATATATCCGTTTTTGTTACCTATGTGCCCTCGCCATCCTGTGGTCGGTGTGTCTCCTGGCGTCCTTCACCTGGCTTACAGAGGCCTCCTTTCCCGTGTGGTCTGTCCTCTGTTGCTTTCAACTTTAAGTTTATTTAAACTTTGCGACGATGCAACTTCTTCTATCATGATGGGTCATATACACAGTGCATTTCTTTAGGCTTTCCATTGCTATATTTCGTTATTAATAAATGCATTAGACCATGATAAATTGCGTTAATAAATAAATTAATCATCAATCGGGTAATTTCCGCGGATTGTGAGGGTTATTTATTTAGGCAACGCTAATTTATACATGGTACAATTCATTTATCAGAAAACGAAAAATTATAAGTAAATAAATAACATCATCTAATCGGGAAAATTACCCGATTGATGATTTATTTATTTATTAACGCTAATTTATGACATGGTTCTAATTAAATTTTTCAGTAACGAAATACATCAATATATTAACAGTAATAAAAATTGCGTTCTATTGATACCCTTCATGTAAAAGTTGACACGCAAAGTTTAAATGGGCGAAGATTAAGTGAATATTAAGTTCATGCATATTTCTTCATAGTCTCGTAATGGCATTTATTTAGCGTGTTTTACTGTTTTTTATTTGATAATATTATAGAACAAACATTTAAGAAGATTACAGTATACCATATATACTGATAACCAGTCTATAGATAGCCATAGACCACTATATCATCTTTGGGCGCCCCGCGGGCCCCTATGTAGCCCCGCAATTCAAAACATTGTCGCGTGAACAGTCCAGGTATACAGTGGTCTATCTATGGCAGGGCCAATCACCTCAGCCATCACAAGAATAAATAGCTTACAGGCGCTATAGGCTCCAACGTATTTGACCTTTATTCAGCTGCATTTGATCATAGTTAACCATATTACCAGGTAGACATAGGCATACATTTAAGCATGAGACCTTATAATAGAATGGATTTTTCGCCTCGTTAAAAAAATAGACTGTAACAAGCTAACCGAAGAGGGCGAGACGAGAGGTCCTGTGAGGTTTGGGTGACCACTGAACACGCCCCCCGCCGCATTACAGGTCCTGGGCGGCCTTGAGACTTGATACACTTGACACTTGATAGTTTATTCGGCTTGGTGAATTACAATAACGTTCATAAAAATTCTACAGTCATACAGGCCGCGGTCCATTAAGCCGAAGCTCTTTTATGGACCTCATGCCGTGATATTTTCGTTGTCTCTCGTTGACTAAAGTGGACTATTGAAATATATTGACGTACTTAATACTTTCAAGTAATAAGAGAAGTGATGGCTTGAGAGGGAGGGGATGGGCGCGGTGCCTCACATGGCATGCTGGAGACAAACTACTGAAGGGGGAGGCAGCGGGCGACGAATGTGCTGGTTCATGCCCTGAGGCGTGTGTGGTGTGTGTGTGAGAGAGAGAGAGAGAGAGAGAGAGAGAGAGAGAGAGAGAGAGAGAGAGAGAGAGAGAGATCAACATGATAAAGAAAGGAAGGTAACTCGTTGTATATAATGATGTGGTGTCCGGCACACAAGGCCGCGACCCTCCGCGCGGCCTCCCTGCCGGCCCTACAAGGCGCTGTTATCACGCCATTAAGATAATCGACGCTTTTTTCCCCGACAAATAAACCGTCGCTTCCAGGAAAGTGAATGGTGGTGCCGCACTTCACCGCCGCGACTTTCTGTTTACACGACAAATCGCCTCGCGCGGGAGGCTTCATGCCGCCTGAATAACTGCACTCAATCAAGATTTCCTCCTCCTCCTCTTCTTCTTCCTCTTCCTCCTCCTCCTCCTCCTCCTCCTCCTCCTCCTCCTCCTCCTCCTCCTCCTCCTCCTCCTCCTCCTCCTCGTCCTCCCGCTGGTGTAGTGTAGCTGGCGTTCCTCTTATGGAGTCTGCATCAATAATTTATCCCTCGTGGCGGAGCCTGGCGACCGGCACCTCACTGTCCTACTTGTGTGTGTGTGTGTGTGTGTGTATTCATCTAGTTGTATTCATCTATAGTTGTATTTTACAGGGCCTGAGCAACGCTCGTATGGCCCCGTCTCCATAGCTACATTTTCTATCATTCATCCTTAGTGCTTAGTGTTGGGGGAAGCCACCACCCCGGGAGGCGGGTCACAAACCCCGGCTAACACCCGGTACCCATTCACTGCTGGGTTGTACAGGGGCTCGGGTTGTAAGAAGACCGCCCGTCTGTCTTCGCTCCGCTCGGGGATTGAACCCGGGACTTCTCGGTTGTGAGCCGAGCGTGCTGACCGCTACACTACGGAGTACCCTTCGTGTGTGTGTGTGTGTGTGTGTGTGTGTGTGTGTGTGTGTGTGTGTGCACCAAGACACAAGTGTTGGAGTGGTGTGTGTGTGTGTGTGGTACATGTGTGTGTGTGTGTCTGTGTATTCATCTAGTTGTATTCATCTAGTTGTATTTTACAGGGCCTGAGCAACGCTCGTATGGCCCCGTCTCCATATCAACATTTTTATCATTCATCCTTAGTGCTTGGTTTTGGCCGAAGCCACCACCCCGGAGAGCAGGTCACAAACCCCGGCTGACACCCAGTACCCATTCACTGCTGGGTGGACAGGGGCTTGGGTTTTAAGGAAACAGCCCATCTGTTTCCGCTCCGCCCGGGGATCGAACCCGGGACTTCTCGGTTGTGAACCGAGCGTGCTTCCCCTACACTACGGAGTACCCTAAGTGTGTGTGTGTGTGTGTATATGTGTGCAGTATCACCTGTGCACCAAGACGCAGGTGTCGGGGCAGCGTTGTGTTCCTGTGCAGGAGAGACACACAAAGGAGGCGCGGCGCGGGACGGGGGGCCGGGCAAGTCCGGGTGTTGGTATGCGCGGCGCACTGCTCCGGGGATTAGCATGGAGGACAACAGGAGCCGCGAAGGTGACATGAAGGTGCCGAACTGTATGAGGCCGCAGCAGGCTGCCATGAGGGGCCGCGGCCGCTCAAAGGGAGGACAACAAGGAGCCGTGGGAGGGCGTCGGGTGGTCACACTGGTAGCCGAGGAGGAGGAGGAAGACTCGCAGAGCTGGGCAGTATTTAAATACAATTGTATTTAAATACGTATTTAAATACATTTGTGTATTTAGAAATGTATTTATAAATACATTGGTTGTCATGTATTTAAATATAGTATTTAAATACTTTTATGAATATTTATGAATACTTTTTATAAACTTTAAATACATTTATTAAAAACGTTTAAATACATTTTTCACAGTTAATTTGGCCATAAACCCGCCCAACTATCTGGCAACCCTGATGTTACAGTGAACCAGGGTTTCCACTGGCAAGGAAATATCCTGATTTCAATTAAATTTTGGCCTGAGAAGGAAATTTCTAAGGAAACCCAAAGTCTAAGGAAATCCTAATGAATTTTTTTTTCCGGACATGTTAAAATTTGTGTGTATTTAAAATGTATTTACAAATGTATTTAAATACAATTGATGTATTTAGCATTTAGTATTTAAATACATTCGTAAAAGGTATTTAGCATTTAGTATTTAAATACATTTCTCCCATGTATTCAGTATTTAGTTAATAAATACATTTCTCCCATGTATTCAGTATTTAGTTAATAAATACATTTCTCCCTTGTATTCAGTATTTAGTTAATAAATACATTTCTCCCATGTATTCAGTAGGTGTTAATAAAACTGTGTCCCAGTATTCAGTATTAGTATAATCATTTCTCCCTTGTATTCATGTATTTAGTCTAAAAATCATTTCGCCCTGATCAGTATTTACGTTAATAAATACATTCTCACTTGTAGTCCGTGGTAGTTGATAAATACAGTGGTCCCTGTATCCAGTGATTAGTAGATAAACATTCTCCTGTATTCAGTATTTAGTTAATAAATACATTTCTCCCTTGTATTCAGTATTTAGTTAATAAATACATTTCTCCCTTGTATTCAGTATTTAGTTAATAAATACATTTCTCCCTTGTATTCAGTATTTAGTTAATAAATACATTTCTCATGTATTCAGTTTTTTAATAAATACTTTTCCCTGTATTCGTATTTAGTTAATAAATACATTCTCCCATGTATTCAGTATTTAGTAATAAATACATTTCTCCCATGTATCAGTTATTTAGTCATAAAACATTTCCCCTGTATTCAGTATTTAGTTAAAAACATTCTCCTTGTATTCAGTATTTACGTAATAATCCATTTCCCTTGTATCAGTATTTAGTTAATAAATTACATTTCTCCCATGTATTCAGTATTTAGTTAATAAAACATTTCTCCAGTATGTCAGTATTTAGTTAATAAATAATTTCTCCTTATCAGTATTTAGTTAATATAATACATTTCTCCTTGTATTCAGTATTTAGTTAAAAATACATTTCTCCCTGTATCAGATTTGTTTTAATAAATACATTTCTCCCTTGTATTCAGTATTTAGTTAATAAATACATTTCTCCCATGTATTCAGTATTTAGTTAATAAATACATTTCTCCCATGTATTCAGTATTTAGTTAATAAATACATTTCTCCCATGTATTCAGTATTTAGTTAATAAATACATTTCTCCCTTGTATTCAGTATTTAGTTAATAAATACATTCAATGTATTTAGTGCCCAGCTCTGAGGAGGAGGAGGAGGAGGAGGAGGAGGAACACTTGTAGCCGAGAAGGAGGAGGAGGAGGAGGAGGAGGAACACCACTTGTAGCCGAGGAGGTGGAGGAGGAGGAACACTTGTAGCCGAAGAGGAGGAGGAGGAGGAGGAGGAGAAAGAGGAGGAGGAGGAGAAAGAGGAGGAGGAGGAGGAGGAGGAGGAGGAACAAGTGGTGGGAAAGAGGCCACGCGATGCCCTTACGTCCATGGTTGCCGGTCAGGCGGATCAAAGAATATACAACAACGCGTACAACTATACGAGTCTCGATCCTGTTTTACATATTTACACCGTATAAGAGCGGCGCCGAGCCGTGTGTTCCCGCGGCGGCCGTCCAGACCAGTGCTCGGGGTCACTTTTCTTCCCCTTGCAACATGAGGCATCGGCAGCGTCCAGTGTGGTGGTGATTAGTAGTAGTAAGTAGTAGTAGTAGTAGTAGTAGTAGTAGTAGTAGTAGTAGTAGTAGTAGTAGTTAGTAGCCGCCCAGGTGGTCAAAAAGGGGGCGTAACACGGATCCGCGCGGCGCCCACCCACACCGTCCCGCCGCCGTCACGCGTGAGTCGGGACATTGTTGGTGGAGCTGCCGCGACCCTCCCCGCCCAAACCCACCCTCGCTCCGCCCCCACCCACGACAGTGAGCGCCGCGGGGGGGGGGGGGGGGGTTGTCCCTGCTTTGTGTTGTCAACCACACTTATGCGACACACATGTTACATCCACTCGCTCTCTCCACTTGGCTCACCCTCTTACTCCTCCTCCACATCCCCGTCATTCTTTTCATACTCCCATTGTTCCTCTTTTCTCTGAACGTCCACTTCTTTTCGCACTCTTTTACCATCCTTTCGGTGTCTCCTCTTCCCTTCCCTCATTCGTCATTCTTCTCATACTACCATTCTTCCTCTTTGCTCTCATCTAACACTTCTTTCCGCAGCCTCTTCTCCCTTCCTTTCGGTGTCTCCTCTGCCCTTCCATCTTGCCTCCTTCCCCGCCTGGCCCCTGCCCGGAGGTGCGTGTCCTCCCTGGGTACAAAACACGAGGTAATGGTTACTCATTAACCCCACCCTGGCATGACTTACAAGGCTCCCACGCCCCTAATTCACCCGCGCCCTGATCAAAGCCGCAGACACGACGCCACCCACCCACCCTACACCTGCTCCCAAGGGCTCGCAGAACTCCCACCCGAAACGCCCTCGCGGGTCTAATAGGAGTCTTCAATCATAGGGGTACACGTAGGGTATAGGTGGTTGTGGGTAAAGTTATGATAGTGAAGGGCTGACCATGCTGAGAGAGAGAGAGAGAGAGAGAGAGAGAGAGAGAGAGAGAGAGAGAGAGAGAGAGAGAGAGAGAGAGAGAGAGAGAGAGAGAGAATATCACTATGTATTCCACGGTCTGCGCACCACCATCACCATTTATGTCAGTAATGAAGGGAGGAATAACGCATCATGACGAGGCGGCCGATGAGAGGCTGGTGATGGGGCGGGGAAGGGAAGGGGCTGTGAAGGGGCAAGAAGAGTCAGTATAGATAAAACGAGCTGATTCCAGTCCATAGGTGAAATACAGTGTGTTGATTCGCCTGCCGAAGCTTTCCCTGTTCCCACGATTGTTCGCGTTGGTATGGCAGCCGCGGAGATCTGTGTGTGGCGCCGGGCTAGGCAGAATATAGAGAGGACTTATCACCTTCCTAAGAATAACAAAATGTCGGTGCGGCGGCGGTGAGGTGGTGGTGGTGGTGGTGGTGGATAGGAGATCAGGTGGCAGTGGGTTAGTAGGTGAAAGTATTGGGTTGTGGTGGTGGTGGTGGTGGTTGCAGTGGGTGAGGGGGTCTGGGGGGGGACATTAAAGGGCCTCACCTGGACCATGGGAGCACGTACCCCGGGTGATTTAGGCAGTGTTGATTGCGTCACGGATTGGGGCCAAATGGGGCGATGGAGAGGTGTGAATGGACAGTTGTAGAGGAGAACAGTGGTGGGGAGGGGTGGGGGTGTTGGACAGGTGGGGAGGGGTGTGGGTGGGGGTGTTGGTGGAGGAGGAGGACAGATGGGGAGGGGTGGGGGTGTGAGGACAAATGGGGGGGGTGAGGTGGGGAGGACAGAAGGGGGGGGTGAGGGTGTGAGGACGATGGAGGGGGTAGGGTGGAGGACAGAGGGGGGGGGTGTGGGGGGGTTTTGGGAGGGGGGCAGATGGGGGGGGTGGGGTTTGTTGTACAAGTGGGGGAGGGATGAGGTGGGGTGTTGGAAGGGGGGGAGGTTTAAGGGTTTTTAGGGGTGGGTAGGGTCGATGGCAGGTGGGGGGGGTTCACAGATGGGGAGGGTTGGGGTTTAGGGGGGAAACAGGCAGGCGGGTTTGGGGCGCTAAACTCGCAGGGTGGTCAGCGTGTGTTCGCTTCATTTTTACTCGAGATAAAGGCCCTAAGTGACTTTGATCAAGGGGGGTTTTCGGCGTGTTTCCGACTTATCGAGGGGGAGGGGAGAAGAGAGAGAGGGGAGGGGGAAAGGGGAAAAGGGGGAAAGAGAGAGAGAGAGAGAGAGGGGGGGGGGGGGGGGGGTTTTTTGTACATTTGTCTACATTTAGGTTCAAAAAACAGAAAAATTAAAAACAACATCCAAAACATTAACAAATCCTTACATATGCAAAACCCCACCCACACACACCACAACACACACACACACACCAAAACCACAAACCACCCCAAACCCACCGGCGCGCTGCGTACACGCTCAAACACTGCAAGTAGATCCTCAATATTAAAAGAGAGAATATAACAAGAATAATACACGAGAGGAGGAAATGCGATTACTTCTCTCTCTCTCTCTCTTTTACTCTCTCTCATGAATTAGCGGCGTGTGTAGTAGAGAGAGAGAGAGAGAGAGAGAGAGAGAGAGAGAGAGAGAGAGAGAGAGAGAGAGAGAACTGTCAGGCAGAAAAACGGCAAGAAAGATAAGTGAGAGAGAAAGAGATGAGGGGAGAGAGAGAGAGAGAGAGAGAGAGAGAGAGAGAGAGAGAGAGAGAGAGAGAGGAGAGAGAGATGCTGAATATTTACTGCCTTAACTTCTCTACCTTTTAAGCTGTGTGTGTGAGATTAATAACTGTTTAAATTAATAGAAAAAAAAGTATCTGTGCATAGCCATCAATTCATACGTCACTCTCACCCCCGTGTAAATAACGCCGTGTTATCGCCGCTTTAGCCACGAGGAGTAAATGATATATGTAAATTGACTCTATGTATGGTAATTAGCTTTTATCTTTAGTGTGCTGAGATAGAGAGATAAGAAGCTTCGTTAATATTGTGAAGAGGATGTTTGTTTGTGTGTTTGTTTGTTTGATTGATTGATTGATGTGATGTCAGCTCCTTTGTCTTGGCCCGACCCTTGATCCGAGAGAGAGAGAGAGAGAGAGAGAGAGAGAGAGAGAGAGAGAGAGAGAGAGAGAGAGAGAGAGAGAGAGAGAGAGAGAGAGAGAGAGAGAGAGAGAGAGAGAGAGAGAGAGAGAGAGAGAGAGAGATGCTGTGTGAAAAATAGAAAAAACTGGTATATAAAACAGAGATAATAGTATATACAAGAGAGTGTAAAGGATAAAGACGAAAAAAATCAAAGATATACAAAGGAATACAAAGGAGGAACAGACAGCAACAACCCCATACTGGGCCAAACGAGGCTGCCTGTGTGACGCCTTTCTACCATTCTAGTTTCTACGTGTTTGGAAGTAAAAGAATGGCAAAGTTGTTTCTACCGCTATAGTTTCTTAGTGTTTAGAGGTAAAAGAATCGCAAAGTTGTTTCTACCACTATAGTTTCTTAGTGTTTAGAGGTAAAAGAATCGCAAAGTTGTTTCTACCACTATAGTTTCTACGTGTTTAGAGGTAAAAGAATCGCAAAGTTGTTTCTACCACTATAGTTTCTACGTGTTTAGAGGTAAAAGAATCGCAAAGTTGTTTCTACCACTATAGTTTCTACGTGTTTAGAGGTAAAAGAATCGCAAAGTTGTTTCTACCACTATAGTTTCTACGTGTTTAGAGGTAAAAGAATCGCAAAGATGTTTCTACCACTATAGTTTCTACGTGTTTAGAGGTAAAAGAATCGCAAAGTTGTTTCTACCACTATAGTTTCTACGTGTTTAGAGGTAAAAGAATCGCAAAGATGTTTCTACCACTATAGTTTCTTAGTGTTTAGAGGTAAAAGAATCCCAAAGTTGTTTCTACCACTATAGTTTCTCTACGTGTTTTATGTAAAAGTCGCAATTTTTCTACCTATAGTTTCTACGTGTTTAGAGGTAAAGAATCGCAAAGATTGTTTATACCAAATATAGTTCTAACGTGTTTAAGAGGTAAAAGAATCGCAAAGTTGTTTCTACCACTATAGTTTTCCTATCGTTCTATGTTTAGAGGTAAAAGAATCGCAAAGTTGTTTTCTACCACTTTTTTTTTTTACTTTGTTTGGGGTAAAAGAATGGCAAAGTTTTTTTACCACTAAGTTTTTTTTTACTGTTTAGAGGTAAAAAAAATCGCAAAGGTTTTTTTCTACCACTAAAATTTTTCTATTTTTTAGAATAAAAGAATCGCAAAAGTTTTTTTCCTACCACTAAAAGTTTCTATGTTTTAAAAAGTAAAAGAATCCCCCAAAGTTGTTTTTCCCACTTATTTTTTACGTTTCGGGGGGGTAAAAAAAGGGCAAAGATTTTTTCACCCCTATATTTTTTCCCCGGTTTTTTTAGAGGCAAAAAAAAAATGGGAAAAGTTGTTTCACCCCACTATATTTTCCCAATTGTTTTGGGGAAAAAGAATCCCCAAAGTTGTTTCTCCCCACATAGTTTCTACGTGTTCAGAGGTAAAAAAAAAGGTAGCAAAGGTGAAGGCGGGAAAACTTTGTGGGCGATAAAAAGGGGGAGGAGGACCCAAAGGCGCCCGAAAAAGACCCCGGATTGGCGGGGGGTCGAGGGGCCCGGGTCCCCAAACCCGCCGCTGGGAGACGGGGGACCTCCGGGCCCTTTCCCTTTAAACTTGTGCGGGGCCCATGCTCTCAGGCGCCCCCTCTGCCTCCCTTTATACCGCCCCCCCACCAAACTCCCATGACCCCCCTCTGCCATCGGCACTCCTCTCCCCTCTCTCTCCCCTTCTCCTCTCTCTCCCCCCCTCTCTCTCTCTCCTCTCCTTCTCTTCTCGCCCCGCTCCCCTTTCGCTCTCTCTCTCTCTCCCCCTTCTCTCTCTCTCTCTCTCTTCTCTCTTTTCCCCTTCTCTTTTCCCCTCTCATCCCTCTCTCTCTCTCTTTTCCCCTCTCTCTCTCTCTCCCCTCCCCTTTTCCTCTTCTCTTTTCTCTCTCTCTCTCCCCTTCTCTCCCCTCTCTCTCTCCTCTTTTCTCTCCTCTCTCTCTCTCTCTCCTCTCTCTCTCTCCCCCTCTCTCTCTCTCTCTCTCCCCTCTCTCCCCTCTCTCCCCTCTCTCTCTCCTCTCCCCCTTTTCCTCTCTCTCTTCTCTCTTCCTCTTTTCTCTCTCTCCTCCTCTCCCCTTTTCTCCCCTCTCTCTTTCTTCCTCTCTCCCCTCCTCTCCCCTCTCTCTCTCTCTCTCTCCTCTCTCTTTTCCTCTCCTTTTCCCCCTTCTCCTCCCTCCTCTCCTCTCTCTCTCTCTCTCTTTCCCCTTTTCTCTCTCTCTCTCTCCCCTCCCCTCTCTTTCTCTCCCCTTTTTCTCCCCCTTTTCTCTCTCTCCTTCTCTCTCCCCTTCTCTCTCTCTCCTCTTCTCTCTCTCCTTTTTTTCCCTCCCCCCTTTTTTCTCTCTCTCTCTCTCTCTCTCCCAATGAACCGTGCGTGAAATTTGAAATTCGCCCCCTTTCCCTTTCCCAACCCCCCAGGGCGGGGCAACACAAACAGCCTAATGCCCCCCCCTTCCTTTCCCCTTCCCCTTTCCCCTTTCCCCCTTCCCTTTTCCCTTCCCTTCCTTCTTACCCCCCCCCTTTTTTCCCCCATTCCCTTCCCCCCCTCCCCTTCCCCCCTTCCCCCTTCCCCAATCCCCATCCCCTTTCCAATAAAAAAAATCTACAACAAGAAAGGTTACCGATCGAGCTGTCAGGGCCATACCACCACCCTGTCTCTTAGGGTCTTACCAACTGTCAGGGCCATACCACCACCCTGTCTCTTAGGTCTTACCAACTGTCAGGGCCATACCACCACACTGTCTCTTAGGGTCTTACCAACTGTCAGGGCCATACCACCACACTGTCTCTTAGGTCTTACCAACTGTCAGGGCCATACCACCACCCGTCTCTTAGGGTCTTACCAACTGTCAGGGCCATACCACCACCCTGTCTCTTAGGGTCTTACCAACTGTCAGGGCCATACCAACACACTGTCTCTTAGGGTCTTACCAACTGTCAGGGCCATACCACCACACTGTCTCTTAGGGTCTTACCAACTGTCAGGGCCATACCACCACCCTGTCTCTTAGGGTCTTACCAACTGTCAGGGCCATACCACCACCCTGTCTCTTAGGGTCTTACCAACTGTCAGGGCCATACCACCACCCTGTCTCTTAGGGTCTTACCAACTGTCAGGGCCATACCACCACCCTGTCTCTTAGGGTCTTACCAACTGTCAGGGCCATACCACCACACTGTCTCTTAGGGTCTTACCAACTGTCAGGGCCATACCACCACACTGTCTCTTAGGGTCTTACCAACTGTCAGGGCCATACCACCACACTGTCTCTTAGGGTCTTACCAACTGTCAGGGCCATACCACCACCCTGTCTCTTAGGGTCTTACCAACTGTCAGGGCCATACCACCACCCTGTCTCTTAGGGTCTTACCAACTGTCAGGGCCATACCACCACCCTGTCTCTTAGGGCTCTCTCAGGGGCGTAAGGGGACATGAAGGGCCTTTGGGGGTGGCTTAAGAAGGGCGTCGTCGAGGCAGGAGTGGGCGGTGTCGGCCACGCCCTCGTAAGCCCCTGAGCTACCACGTAATGTGTTAATCAAAATATTCTCAACACCTTAACAAGTCTCCTGGATAAGACTTGATCCTCTTACCTGCATTCCACGGACACCTTGATTCCCTTCATTAACGCCACAATCACCCCCTCGGTGTGTGTGTGTGTGTGTGTGTGTGTGTGTGTGTGTGTGTGTGTGTGTGTGTGTGTGTGTGTGTGTGCGTGTGTTATTCACCCATGGTCTTGTTCACGCGAGCTGGCTCGCGATCGCCAGTTTTCACCCTCTCAGTGCGAGCTTGGAGCTCATTATTACCGATCTTTGGGCAATGCTGGGACCTCACACACCACACACCCCCATCCCCTTGCTCAAAGGGGACAGTAACCGCCCGAATTTGTCAGTGAAAAATCCTCGGGAGCGCGAGGACTCGAACCGCTTACCCACATAATGGGAGGCCGTCACGTTATCAACCTGACCATCGCGCGGTGTGTGTGTGTGTGTGTGTGTGTGTGTGTGTGTGTGTTTCAGGTAAATATCACAGGTGTGGGTGAGTTTGTGTGCCTGTTATACCTGTTAAAAAAACAATGAAAATAGTAATAGTCATAATAGTAATGATGATGGTAGTAGTAATGATGATGGTAGTAGTAATGATGATGGTAGTAGTAATGATGATGGTAGTAGTAATGATGATGGTAGTAGTAATGATGATGGTAGTAGTAATAATGATGGTAGTAGTAATGATGATGGTAGTAGTAATGATGATGGTAGTAGTAATGATGATAATGACACCACTACCATTGCTGCCTTTACTACCACTACTACTTTTTTTCTTAACCACTTTTACCTCTATCATAACTAACAACGTATACCTCTTTAATACCTTTTCTTAACCACTTTTACCTCTATTATAACTAACATCTTATACCTCCAGCAATACCTTTCCTCTTAACATCTTATACCTCTATTATAACTAACCTTATAACTCTTTAATACCTTTTCTAAACACCTTATACCCCTATTATAACTAACACCTGATAGCAATACCTTTTCTCCTAGCACCTTATACCTCAATTTCACACCTACACCGTCACCTCACCACAATCTGTACCCACCCCGATATAAACCAGCCTTTGGGGATACCTTAGGGCACCCACACGCCCATTATAACCCTGGATGGGCGTGCTGAGGGGAGGGTGATGGGCGGGGTGAGGGGTGAGGGGAGGGTGGGGTGAGGGGAGGGTGGGCGCGATGATTATTGGTTCGGGTTGGGTCATGGTATTGAATTATATCTGTCAGGTCAGCCCTTCAGCGTCGATTTGTGTTAATTGAGAGTGTTACCTTGGCCTGAATGTTACCTGTGTGTGTGTGTATGTGTGTGTATGTGTGTGTGTGTGTGTTGTGTGTGTGTGTGTGTGTGTGTGCGTGTGTATGTGTGTGTGTGAGTGTGGTAAAGTGGTCAATTTGTTTGATGTTTTGAATGTTTTTCGTAATATTTGCTGTTTTGTGGACATGAACGGTGATATTCTC
>JACEEZ010020733.1:117500-120000 GCA_016584305.1 Chionoecetes opilio
CAGTTCTATTCTGTCTTTTTGGCGGGAAATTTATCTTCCTTTCCCGCCAGTTTTATTCTGTCTTTTTGGCGGGAAATTTATCTTCCTTTCCCGCCAGTTCTATTCTGTCTTTTTGGCGGGAAATTTATCTTCCTTTCCCGCCAGTTCTATTCTGTCTTTTGGCGGGAAATTTATCTTCCTTTCCCGCCAGTTCTATTCTGTCTTTTTGGCGGGAAATTTATCTTCCTTTCCCGCCAGTTCTATTCTGTCTTTTTGGCGGGAAATTTATCTTCCTTTCCCGCCAGTTCTATTCTGTCTTTTTGGCGGGAAATTTATCTTCCTTTCCCGCCAGTTCTATTCTGTCTTTTTGGCGGGAAATTTATCTTCCTTTCCCGCCAGTTTTATTCTGTCTTTTTGGCGGGAAATTTATCTTCCTTTCCCGCCAGTTTTATTCTGTCTTTTTGGCGGGAAATTTATCTTCCTTTCCCGCCAGTTCTATTCTGTCTTTTTGGCGGGAAATTTATCTTCCTTTCCCGCCAGTTTTATTCTGTCTTTTTGGCGGGAAATTTATCTTCCTTTCCCGCCAGTTTTATTCTGTCTTTTTGGCGGGAAATTTATCTTCCTTTCCCGCCAGTTTCATACGGTCTTTTTGGCGGGAAATTTATCTTCTTTTCCCGCCAGTTTTATTCTGTCTTTTTGGCGGGAAATTTATCTTCCTTTCCCGCCAGTTTTATTCTGTCTTTTTGGCGGGAAATTTATCTTCTTTTCCCGCCAGTTCTATTCTGTCTTTTTGGCGGGAAATTTATCTTCCTTTCCCGCCAGTTTTATTCTTTGTTGTATCTTTTTCTAATTGTTGTTGTTGTTGGTGTTATTGTTGATTTCTTCCCCTTTTTTTATTTTTTTTATTTCAACCTACTCTCCCTGCTCCTCCTCTCTTCCTCCTCCTCCTCCTACTCTCCTCCTCCTCCTCCTCCTCCTCTCCTCCTCCTCCTCCTACTCTCCTCCTCCTCCTCCTACTCTCCTCCTCCTCTCCTCCTCTCCTCCTCCTCTCCTCCCCCTCCTCTCCTCCTCCACAACGTCTCAGACAGCCCGAGTAAACGGTCACTACTACAACTTTGACCTGTGACGGGCTGTGGTTCAGTAAGGGCCCTGTCAGTTAGTGAACCACCATCGGGATTTATATACCAGGGGTCACTGCTGCAGGGGGCATTGAAGCGCCACGGCGTCCTACTTGGAAAGTGCACTACCGCAGTGGATTGAAACGGAGCTGGGGCCTGATTGACTGCTGCCTCCTAGAAAAGCGCCAGGCAAGGCTGCCGCACCCCCTGAACTTCCACACTGAGCCTACACCAACACCACATTAGACCTCATAACACACACAGATAGCCCCGAGTTAACGGTTACCACTACTACTCTCGACCTGTGACGGGCTGTGGTTCAGTTAGGGTCCTGACAGTTAGTGACCACCATCGGGATTTAAGGTACCAGGGGTCACTGCTGCAGGAGGCATTGAAGTGTACGGCGTCCTACATGGAAAGTACACAATCCGCAGTGGATTGAACGGAGCTGGGGCCTGATTGACTGCTGCCTCCCAAGAAAGCGCCAGGCAAGGCTGCCGCACCACCCCTTGAACCTCCACACTGTGTTCACACCATTACAAAAC
The DNA here is from genome assembly GCA_016584305.1 of Chionoecetes opilio. Classification (NCBI taxonomy): domain Eukaryota; kingdom Metazoa; phylum Arthropoda; class Malacostraca; order Decapoda; family Majidae; genus Chionoecetes; species Chionoecetes opilio. The sequence goes on from JACEEZ010020733.1 coordinate 119,143, forward strand.
ACACATAACATGACCTATCTATCAAGCACTAAACCTACCCCCACAAACTAGTAGTAGTTAGCCATAGATTACAGCTTTCAACTTTCCTCACAAATTCCATGCAGTTTTTCTATACTGCATGGTATCACTTCTTTTCCGGCCAGCTTCGGCTGGAGGGATGGGTGGGTGGGGAGGAGCCTTCTACTTTCCTATCCTTTCTCTCTTATTATCTAGTTAGTGTAGTGTAGTTAAAGCAAACAGTCTTGTAAGGACCTATCGGTCTGTTGCTGTTTGTGTTTCCTTTGTATTCCTTTGTATTCCTCCTCCTCCTCCTCCTCCTCCCAGCAAGCCCTGTTCACTCCATCATACATCACAGTTTCTGAAAATTAATGAACGTTTAATCATGACAACGTTCCAGAGCCTCCACGCGGAACATTCTCTTTGCCTAACCTTCATTCCTTCTTTTCTTTATCTTTTCTCCACTTTTTTTGCTTCGTTTTCAAGGCAGGAAAAATGTGTTGTGTTTACATGACTCGAGCGGCGTGTGTCAAGGGCCTGAGAGAGAGAGAGAGAGAGAGAGAGAGAGAGAGAGAGAGAGAGAGAGAGAGAGAGACGTGTGTATCTCTCTCTCTCTCTCTCTCTCTCTCTCTCTCCCCTCTCTCTCTCTCTCTCTCTCTCTCTCTCTCTCTCTCTCTCGACATCTTCCAGCGTAAGATATATTTACCTAATTTCTTTTCGTGAGAGTTTCATCTATCGTGGCGTGACCTAAGAAGAGGAGGAGGAGGAGGAGGAGGAGGTGGAAGAGGAGGAGGTGAAGGAGGAGAAGGTGGAAGAGGAGAAGGTGGAAGAGGAGAAGGTGGAAGAGGAGGAGGTGAAGGA
>JACEEZ010020733.1:125000-135000 GCA_016584305.1 Chionoecetes opilio
AACCCACGCACGAGTATTATAAACTTTTTGTTGTAGCGAGTATGAGGTCGGCCTTCATCTGTCTCTTGAGGAGGAGGAGGAGGAATACATAGGAATACATAGGAATAACAGACACCAGGAGACCTATTGGTCCACAACGAGGGTATCTGTTGAACTACATACTACTAACTACAACTACGTGTAAGAAAACAGTTGGAAAATGATACCATGTCCCTAAAGAAGGTAGGAACATGGAAGTATCGTAGTGAAGAATGATAGGATATGAAATATACTAACTACAACTACCACTAACACTAATCGATCCGGGGGACTATAATATGAATTCGCAGGGCACTATCAATACCCATTTACTTTACAGTGCGCGTCAAGTCTGTTTTTAAATGTAGTTATTGTGCTGGCTCCGACAACATTTGCTGGTAACTTGTTCCATCGATCAGCAACTCTAACACTGAAATACTTTTTACGGAGATCTGTGATGCAACGTTGACCGTTCAGTTTTAAACCGTTATTTCTTGTTGTCACTTGAGGAGAAAGATCGAATAGGTTCTCTTGATTAATGACATCAAATCCTTTTAGGATCTTAAAGGTTTCTGTCAAGTCTCCACGGATTCTACGATCCTTTAAGGAAAACATATTAAGTTTCCGCAGTCTCTCTTCATTTCGCAGCGATAGAATTTGTTTGGTTGCTCTTCTTTGCACTGATTCCAATTTGGCTTGATCTTTTACGAAACAAGGCGACCAGAATTGATCGGCATATTCTAAGTGCGGCCTAACCAAGGACGTGTATAATCGTGTCATTACTTTCGGAGTTTTATGTTCAAAATTGCGTTTAATGAAGCCCAACATCATATTTGCCTTTTTACTGGCAGCTAGGCAATGCGGACTGGTTTTAAGATCATTACTGATGATGACACCTAAATCCTTTTCCTGCTGTACTTCAGTTAACGATTTATTTTGCATTTGATAGTTATATTTGAGGTTATCGTTGCCTATATGCATTACTTAACATATATCGGAATTGAATTTTAATAGCCATTTATCACTCGAATCTGATAGTTTGTCGAGATCACGTTGTATGAGTTCGCAGTTTTCTCTAGTATATGCTTTACCGCCTAATTTGGTGTCATCTGCAAATTTCGATATTTTAGATACAAGTCCGCAGTCCAGATCGTTGATATATATCAGAAAAAGAGTAGGACCCAAGACCGAGCCCTGAGACACCCCACTAGTAACATCTAACCAATCAGATGCCTCGCCATTTATTACTACCCGTTGTTTACGATTTGAAAGCCAATCGCCAATCCATGAACATAATTGCTCTCCTAAGCCATGTGCCCTTAGCTTGGTCAAAAGTGGAGGAAGAGGAGGAGGCAAAATGAATCAGCCTCTCTTGCATTCAAAGATTTTTAGATTTATTATTACAAAAGTTATATTAAATTTTGTTTTTTTACATACCTTTGATTTTTTTTTTGTTTCTTTCATAATATTACATGTAGGGTTTTGTTTCTTTCATAATATTACATGTAGGGTTTTGTTTCTTTCATAATATTACATGAAGGGTTTTGTTTCTTTCATAATATTACATGTAGGGTTTTGTTTCTTTCATAATATTACATGAAGGGTTTTGTTTCTTTCTTAATATTACATGTAGGGTTTTGTTTCTTTCTTAATATTACATGTAGGGTTTTGTTTCTTTCTTAATATTACATGTAGGGTTTTGTTAATATTACATGAAGGGTTTTGTTAATATTACATGAAGGGTTTTGTTTCTTTCTTAATATTACATGTAGGGTTTTGTTTCTTTCTTAATATTACATGTAGGGTTTTGTTAATATTACATGAAGGGTTTTGTTAATATTACATGAAGGGTTTTGTTTCTTTCTTAATATTACATGTAGGGTTTTGTTAATATTACATGAAGGGTTTTGTTAATATTACATGAAGGGTTTTGTTTCTTTCATAATATTACATGAAGGGTTTTGTTTCTTTCATAATATTACATGTAGGGTTTTGTTTCTTTCATAATATTACATGTAGGGTTTTGTTTCTTTCTTAATATTACATGTAGGGTTTTGTTAATATTACATGAAGGGTTTTGTTTCTTTCTTAATATTACATGTAGGGTTTTGTTAATATTACATGAAGGGTTTTGTTAATATTACATGAAGAGTTTTGTTTCTTTCATAATATTACATGAAGGGTTTTGTTTCTTTCATAATATTACATGTAGGGTTTTGTTTCTTTCATAATATTACATGAAGGGTTTTGTTTCTTTCATAATATTACATGTAGGGTTTTGTTTCTTTCATAATATTACATGTAGGGTTTTGTTTCTTTCTTAATATCACATGTAGGGTTTTGTTTCTTTCTTAATATTACATGTAGGGTTTTGTTTCTTTCTTAATATTACATGTAGGGTTTGGTTTTTTTCTTAATATCACATGTAGGGTTGCATTTCTTTCTTAATATCACATGTAGGGTTTGCATTTTTTTCTTAATATCACATGTAGGGTTGCATTTCTTTCTTAATATCACATGTAGGGTTGCATTTTTTCCCCCTTATATATTTGGTATATATTGTATTATATTCCCCGTTACTTTGTTAATGGTCTACGTTAGTGAAATGTCTCCTCCTCCTCCTCCTCTTCCTGCTCCTCTTACTTATGCTCCCTTAATATCTTGGTAAATGATAATAAGAGTATGGCGTTCGTACTCAATGAATACTTTAATGCGGTATTTATTAAAGAAGACGAAACTCCATTACCAGAACCAGTAAACATGTATGCGGGACTCGAAAGGGATAGACTGGTAATAGGAGAGATAACAGTAGACGAAATATCAAAGTATTTGCTGAAACTTGACCCAGCAAAATCCGTGGGGGTGGACGAAATCTCGCCGCGACTACTTCGCGAATGTCACAGTCAACTTTCGCTCCCATTAAAGATTATTTTCAATAAATCGCTAAGTGAAAAAAATGTTCCTAGTATGTGGAAATTAGCTAATGTTACACCGATATTCAAGAAAGGGAGTAAGAGCCTCGCAAGTAATTATCGCCCAATTAGTCTAACGTCCGTGATTGTTAAACTATTTGAGAAAATATTGCGGGATAAAATAGTGTCTTTTCTCGATGAAAATAACTCTATACTAAACTCCCAGCATGGATTTCGAAATAAGAGATCCTGCTTAACAAACCTACTCGATTTTTTTAATGTCATTTATTCAAACTGGGACGCTAAAATTCCCTCGGATGTAATATACCTTGATTTTCAGAAAGCCTTCGATACAGTTCCACATAAGCGACTGTTGACCAAGCTAAGGGCACATGGCATAGGAGAGCAATTATATTCATGGATTGGCGATTGGCTTTCAAATCGTAAACAACGGGTAGTAATAAATGGTGAGGCATCTGATTGGTTAGATGTCACTAGTGGGGTGCCTCAGGGCTCTGTCTTGGGTCCTACTCTTTTTCTGATATATATCAACGATCTGGACTGCGGACTTGTATCTAAAATATAAAAATTTGCAGATGACACCAAATTAGGCGGTAAAGCATATACTAGAGAAAACTGCGAACTCATACAAAGTGATCTCGACAAACTATCAGATTGGAGTGATAAATGGCTATTAAAATTCAATTCCAATAAATGTAAAGTAATGCATATAGGCAACGATAACCTCAAATATAACTATCAAATGCAAAATAAATCGTTAACTGAAGTACAGCAGGAAAAGGATCTAGGTGTCATCATCAGTAATGATCTGAAAACCAGTTCGCATTGCCTAGCTGCCAGTAAAAAGGCAAATATGATGTTGGGCTTTATTAAACGTAACTTTGAACATAAAACTCCGAAAGTAATGACACAATTATACACGTCCTTGGTTAGGCCGCACTTGGAATATGCCGTTCAATTCTGGTCGCCCTGTTTCGTAAAAGATCAAGCCAAATTGGAATCAGTGCAAAGAAGAGCAACCAAACAAATTCCATCTCTGCGAAATTCATCTTATGAAGAGAGACTGCGGAAACTTAATATGTTTTCCTTAAAGGATCGTAGAATCCGTGGGGACTTGATAGAAACCTTTAAGATCCTAAAAGGTTTTGATGTCATTAATCAAGAGAACCTATTCGAGCTTTCAACTCAAGTGACAACAAGAAATAATGGTTTAAAACTAAACGGTCAACGTTGCATCACCGATCTCCGTAAAAATTATTTCAATGTTAGAGTCGTTGATCGATGGAACAAGTTACCAGCAAATGTTGTCGGAGCCAACACAATAACTACATTCAAAAACAGACTTGACGCGCACTGTAAAGTAAATGGGTATTGATAGTGCGATTTCGTATCTAGTCCCCCGTATCGATTAGTTGTAGTGGTAGTGGTAGTTGTAGTTAGTATTTTTCATATCCTATCATTCTGCACTATGAAACTTCCATGTTCCTATCCTCTTTAGGGACATGGTATCATTTTCCAACTGTTTTCTTACAAGTAGTTGATAGTTAGTAGTATGTAGTTCAGCAGATACCCTCGCTATGGACCAATAGGTCTCCTGGTGTCTGTTACTCCTATGTAATCCTATGTAATCCTTCTCTTTCTCCTCCACCTCCTCTTCTTCTTTTTCTTCATCTTCAGCTTCAACTTCATCTTCAACTTCATCTTCAACTTCATCTTTCTTGTTGTTGTTCTTGTTGTTCTTGTTGTTCTTCTCCTTCTTCTCCTTCTTCTCCTTCTCCTTCTCCTCCTCCTCCTCCTCCTCCTCCTTCTCCTCCTCCTCCTCCTCCGCTATAGCTTTACAACATTACATTAGGCCGTCGTGTGGTATAGGCTCTAGGCGGTCAGTGAGTAATGCCGCGGCAGGAGACTTTGAGGACTGAGGTGGCCTGTGGAGGGTCACCAAGATCAGGGGGAAGGTGGGAGGTCGTGGTGAGGCGGCAGACGTGACTCGCATACACCATGAAGGAGGAGGAGGAGGAGGGGGACGAGGAAGAGGAAGAAGAAGAAGAAGAGGAGGAGGAGGCTTAGGTTAGCAATAATGTGTGTAGATTAAAGCGTCGAAGCTCTATTGAAGGGGAGGAAAGGGATTGAAAGGGAGGGAAGGGAGAGAGAAGGTGGTGGTGGTGGTGGTGGTGGTGGTGGTGTGGTGGTGGTGGTGGCCTACAGGTCTGACCTTCTCTCCCTCCGCCTTCCTCCTTCCTTCGCCAGTTCCTTAGAGGTCACTTCCTATCTCTCCTCTGACCTGCCTCCATCTGATCTGCCTCCCATTCGACCTGTCTCATCCCTAACCTGCCTCTCATTCGACCTGCCTCCCTTCTGACCTACCTTTTCCCTGACCTATCTTTCCTCTGACTTGCCCCATCCCTGACCTGCCTCTATTCGACCTGCCTCCCATCTGACCTACCTCTTCCCTGACCTACCTTCCCTTTGACCTACCTCACCTGCATCACATTATTAGAGGCAGGACAGTGTTGTAGAATTCTTGGTCAGGTGTGTGGTGATGAGAGAGAGAGAGAGAGAGAGAGAGAGAGAGAGAGAGAGAGAGAGAGAGAGAGAGAGAGAGAGAGAGAGAGAGAGAGAGAGAATCAACAGCCTCATCTAAACATCCTATCCTCAACCATCTTTTCCATACTATTTTGTGTGTGTGTGTGTGTGTGTGTGTGTGTGTGTGTGTGTGTGTGTGTGTGTTGTGTGTGTGTGTGTGTGTGTGTGTGTGTGTGTGTGTGTGTGTGTGTGTGTGTGTGTGTGTGATCCAGCCTCTCTCAAAACTCTCTCCCTTTATCTGATTACCCTTTGCTCCAGCGCATCATTATAACCCCCCCTTTAACCCCCCTTTAACCTCCCTCCCCAACCATAGGGAGGAGATAAGAGCCATATTGTATAGAGGGATAATTACGTCTTCGTCTTTATACCCAACTGACTAAAGCAGTATAGAAACGCGCGCTATAATAACAATAATAATAGTAGGAATAGTAATGTTAGTTTCTCCTGCAGGCACACAGTAAAAAAACTCTGTAATGATATAAACAGGGGACTGTGTTGGTGGTAGTAGTAGTAGTAGAGTAGTAGTAGTAGTAGTAGTAGTAGTAGTAAAAGTAGTAAAAGTAGTAATAGTAGTGTATGTGTTGGTGGTAGTAGTAGTAGTAGTAGTAGTAGTAGTAGTAGTAAAGTAGTAATAGTAGTGTCTATATTGGTGGTAGTGGTGATAGTAGTAGTAGCAGTAGTAATAGTAGTGTATGTGTTGGTGGTAGTAGTAGTAGTAGTAGTAGTAGAAGTAGTAATAGTAGTGTCTGTGTTGGTGGTAGTGGTGGTAGTAATAGTAGCAGCAGTAGTAGTAGTAGTGTCTGTGTTATACAAAGGAATACAAAGGAAACACAAACAGCAACAGACCGATAGGTCCTTACAAGACTGTTTGCTTTAACTACACTACACTAACTAGATAATAAGAGAGAAAGGATAGGAAGTAGAAGGCTCCTCCCCACCCACCCATCCCTCCAGCCGAAGCTGGCCGGAAAAGAAGTGATACCATGCAATATAGAAAAACTGCATGGAATTTGTGAGGAAAGTTGAAAGCTGTAATCTATGGGTAACTACTACTAGTTTGTGGGGGTAGGTTTAGTGCTTGATAGATAGGTCATGTTATGTGTGTTTTGTAATGGTGTGAACACAGTGTGGAGGTTCAAGGGGTGGTGCGGCAGCCTTGCCTGGCGCTTTCTTGGGAGGCAGCAGTCAATCAGGCCCCAGCTCCGTTCAATCCACTGCGGATTGTGTACTTTCCATGTAGGACGCCGTACACTTCAATGCCTCCTGCAGCAGTGACCCCTGGTACCTTAAATCCCGATGGTGGTCACTAACTGTCAGGACCCTAACTGAACCAGAGCCCGTCACAGGTCGAGAGTAGTAGTGGTAACCGTTAACTCGGGGCTATCTGTGTGTGTTATGAGGTCTAATGTAGTGTTGGTGTAGGCTCAGTGTGGAAGTTCAGGGGTGGTGCGGCAGCCTTGCCTGGCGCTTTCTTGGGAGGCAGCAGTCAATCAGGCCCCAGCTCCGTTTCAATCCACTGCGGTATTGCACTTTCCAAGTAGGACGCCGTGCACTTCAATGCCCCCTGCAGCAGTGACCCCTGGTATATAAATCCCGATGGTGGTCACTAACTGACAGGGCCCTTACTGAACCACAGCCCGTCACAGGTCAAAAGTTGTAGTAGTGACCGTTTAGTAGTAGTGTTGGTGGTAGTGGTGGTAGTAATAGTAGTAGTAGTAGCAGCAGTAGTAGTAGTAGTAGCAGCAGTAGTAGTAGTAGTGTCTGTGTTGGTGGTAGTGGTGGTAGTAGTAGTAGTGTCAGTGTTGGTGGTAGTGGTGGTAGTAGTAGTAGTGTGGACCTAAGTAATAAAGCAAATTAAAGATTATATATGTATACAAGTGGACAATATATACACTGTTGTACATACGAGCTGCTATAACCATTAGCAGGTGCAAGATGGATTAAGGGCGTCATTTAGCTTAGTCTGTCCTGGTTTTTTGTTTTTTATTGGTGTTGTATAGAAAACGGGAGATGTATTCGTGGTGCATGACGTCACTAGCGTTATTTATGGGGCGCTGTTTTGTTGTGCCCTATTTTTCTGCAATATTTATGGGTCGTTGTTTTGTTGTGCCCTATTTTTCTGCAATATTTATGGGGCGTGTTTGTGTGCCCTATTTTCTGCAATATTTATGGGCCTTGTTTTTGTGCCCTATTTTGCTGCAATATTTATGGGGCGTTGTTTGTTGGCCCTATTTTGCTGCAATATTTATGGGGCGTGTTTTGTGTGCCCTATTTTGCTGCAATATTATGGGGCGCTGTTTTGTAGTGCCCTATTTTGCTGCAATATTTATGGGTCACTGTTTTGTTGTGCCCTATTTTTTCTGCAATATTTATGGGGCGCTGTTTTGTAGTGCCCTATTTTGCTGCAATATTTATGGGGCGCTGTTTTGTAGTGCCCTATTTTGCTTCAATATTTATGGGGCGTTGTTTTGTAGCTCCCTATTTTTCTGCAATATTTATGGGGCGTTGTTTTGTAGTGCCCTATTTTTCTGCAATATTTATGGGGCGTTGTTTTGTTGTGCCCTATTTTTCTGCAATATTTATGAGGCGCTGTTTTGTAGTGCCCTATTTTTCTGCAATATTTATGAGGCGCTGTTTTGTAGTGCCCTATTTTTCTGCAATATTTATGGGGCGTTGTTTTGTAGCTCCCTATTTTTCTGCAATATTTATGGGGCGTTGTTTTGTTGTGCCCTATTTTTCTGCAATATTTATGGGGCGTTGTTTTGTTGTGCCCTATTTTTCTGCAATATTTATGGGGCGCTGTTTTGTTGTTCCCTATTTTTCTGCAATATTTATGGGGCGCTGTTTTGTAGTGCCCTATTTTTCTGCAATATTTATGGGGCGTTGTTTTGTTGTGCCCTATTTTTCTGCAATATTTATGGGGCGCTGTTTTGTTGTGCCCTATTTTTCTGCAATATTTATGGGGCGCTGTTTTGTTGTGCCCTATTTTTCTGCAATATTTATGGGTCACTGTTTTGTTGTGCCCTATTTTTCTGCAATATTTATGGGTCACTGTTTTGTTGTGCCCTATTTTTCTGCAATATTTATGGGTCACTGTTTTGTTGTGCCCTATTTTTCTGCAATATTTATGGGGCACTGTTTTGTTGTGCCCTATTTTTCTGCAATATTTATGGGGCACTGTTTTGTTGTGCCCTATTTTTCTGCAATATTTATGGGTCACTGTTTTGTTGTGCCCTGTTTGTGGCCCTATTTTTCTGCAAATTTTATGGGGCACTGTTTTGTTGTGCCCTATTTTTCTGCAATATTATGGGTCACTGTTTTGTTGTGCCCTATTTTCTGCAATATTTATGGGTCACTGTTTTTGTGTGCCCTATTTTTCTGCAATATTTATGGGTCACTGTTTTGTAGTGCCCTATTTTTCTGCAATATTTATGGGTCACTGTTTTGTTGTGCCCTATTTTTCTGCAATATTTATGGGGCACTGTTTTGTTGTGCCCTATTTTTCTGCAATATTTATGGGTCACTGTTTTGTTGTGCCCTATTTTTCTGCAATATTTATGGGTCACTGTTTTGTTGTGCCCTATTTTTCTGCAATATTTATGGGTCACTGTTTTGTAGTGCCCTATTTTTCTGCAATATTTATGGGTCACTGTTTTGTTGTGCCCTATTTTTCTGCAATATTTATGGGGCGTTGTTTTGTTGTGCCCTATTTTTCTGCAATATTTATGGGTCACTGTTTTGTAGTGCCCTATTTTTCTGCAATATTTATGGGGCGTTGTTTTGTTGTGCCCTATTTTTCTGCAATATTTATGGGGCGTTGTTTTGTAGTGCCCTATTTTTCTGCAATATTTATGGGGCGCTGTTTTGTAGTGCCCTATTTTTCAAGGGTTTTCATTGGCCTTTGTGCATGAGTGAAAGGGTTGCCGGGGCCGCGAATGTAAAGGGCCATTAAGCTTCCCTATCGCACGATCCATCAGGCCGGCAATTAATTATCCGGTGCCCTCCAGACGTTACTCTAATTGGCGCACAGGGAACGCCGCCCATCATGTAGGGGAGGAAAAAGTAGCAGTTGTTGTAGTAGTAGTAGTTGTTGTAGTAGTAGTAGTAGTAGTAGTAGTAGTAGTAGTGTCTGTGTTGGTGGTAGTGGTGGTAGTAGTAGTAGTGTCTGTGTTGGTGGTAATGGAGGTAGTAATAGTAGTAGTAGTAGTAGCAGTAGTAATAGTAGTGTATGTGTTGGTGAATAGTAGTAGTAGTAGTAGTAGTAATAGTAGTGTATGTGTTGGTGGTAGTGGTGGTAGTAATAGTAGTAGTAGTAGTAGTAGGTAATAATAGTAGTGTATGTGTTGGTGGTAGTAGTAGTAATAGTAGTATAGTAGTAGCAGTAGTAGTAGTAGTAATAGTAGTGTATGTGTTGGTGGTAGTAGTAGTAGTAGTAGTAGTAGTAGTAGCAGTAGTAATAGTAGTGT
>JACEEZ010020733.1:140000-150000 GCA_016584305.1 Chionoecetes opilio
ACCACCACAGGCAACCACCACACACACCACACCACCACCACGACACACACCACCACCCACACACACCACCATTTCTAAATCATTGCCTCTATTACTCCTTATATTCCCAACATGTGTAAGAAGCACGATATTTAAGGTTTACGCAAGTTACAGAGTAGAGAGTACAGAGGACAGAGAGGGAGGAGCAGAAGAGAGAGAGTAGAGAGAGAGGAGAGAAGCTTGATTGGGTAGAGAGAGCAGAGACACGACCTGCTCAAATCTCTCTCTCTACTTACCCCTTATTTCACATGTTAAAAGCTACATATTACAGGTTACAAGTTACAGGTTTAAAGTTACAGGTTACAGCTCGGTACGATCAGTTACAGGTTACGATGGGTTACTTATTGGGTAGAGCCAACTCGACCTCTACCTCTCTCGCTCTCTTCTCTCTCTCTCTCTCTCTCTCCTCTCTCTCTCTCTCTCTCTCCTCTCTCTCTCTCTCTCTCTCTCTCTCTCTCTCTCTCTCTCTCTCTCGTCTCTCTCTCGCTCTCGCTCTCGCTCTCTCGTCTCTCGCTCTCTCTCACTCTCTCTTTCTCTCACTCTCTCTCTCTCTCTCTGTCTCTTTACCTCCGCCAACGAAGTTGGAGGGGTTATGTTTTCACCCCGACTGTCTGTCTGTCTGTTCTGTCTGTTTGTCAGTGTACAGGATTTCTCAAAAAGTTACCAATAGATTTGGACCAAACTCGGCATACCAAGTCTATTTGGTATAAGGAAAAACTTATTTCATTTTGGATGAAATCTATTGACAACTGTTGCCATGGCAACCAACTGATGAAATATTCGGGCGGAGGTATGCGCTCTACTGAGTGCCCCCCCCTAGTTCTCTCTGTGTCTCTTTCTGTCTGTCTGTCTCTCTCTGTCTGTCTGTCTGTCTGTCTGTCTGTTGTCATGTCTTCTGTCTGTCTGTCTTATCTTCTCTTAACTCATGTCCTCTCTCTCTCTCTTCATTTTTATCTTCTATTTTCTTCCATCTTTCCTCCTATTCTCTCTCCTCTCTTCCCTCCTATCTCTCTCTCTCTCTCTCTTCTTCTGTCTCTTCTCTCTCTGTCTTCTCTTCTGTCGTCTTCTCTCTCTCTCTCTCTCTCTCTCTCTCTCTCTCTCTCTCTCCTCTCTCTCTCCCCTCTCTCTCTCTGTCATTGCACAAACGAGAGAAAATTTTACTCAATGAAGACCATAATTTTTTGCAATACTTTTGAACAAAAACACAAATTCTAACGCACTCACACATTGACTCACTCTGAAGATGAAAAAAATAAGAAGAAAAGGAACAGCCACGCAATATAAAACACACAGAAGCACTAGAAGTAGAGAATTAAAACTACAAATTCAGTGATGATTTTTCCTCCCCGTCGCGGCTTTACAAATTGACTCTTCCACGAAAGTCAAATAGTGATCAGGAATTGGTGGCTGCGGGAGGTAAGCATCGATATAAGGCAGTGTGAAGGGCGTCAGGACTTCATCAGGACCTAGCCAGTATCCTGAAGGTGGTGGTGATGTATGGGTGTCGTATCAACCAATAGGGATGATTGAAATAATGAAAGCAGAATAAAGAAGGTAGACTATGAAAGCAGAATTAAGCAGGTGTCGTATCAAGCAATAGGGATGAAGGAAATAATGAAAGCAGAATAAGGAAGGCAGAATAGGAAAGCAGAATATAGCAGAATAAAGCAGAATATGGCAGAATAAAGCAGAATATGGCAGAATAAAGCAGAATAAGAAAGGCAGAATAGGAAAGCAGAATAAAGCAGAATGAGAAAGCAGAATAGAGCAGAATAAGGAAGCAGAATGAAGCAGAATGAAGCAGAATAAAGCAGAATAAGGAAGATATAAGGAAGAGGAGGGAGTAACACATAACAAGCCTGAGGGGGGAGGGTTAGGTACAAAGACTATACGTGTTTTTATGTGTTCCTGTTTTTTTCTAAGGCTTGGGTTGTGTGTCGCGGAGAAAGTGGGGTCTAAAAGATACTTGTTTGATTTGTAACATTTTTTTGTCATTTATTTGGTCTTGCTTCTTTCTGGTGCAGAGTGATCCATGGCACACTAGGGCGCTGTGCCACGGTGTTCCTCAGTCTCCTTCTCATTTGAATTCCGTAGTTAATAGTTGTTTATTTCCGCGGGGGAGGGTAGATTTGAATCCAGGTTAAGGTTTGGCGAGATGTATAATGCAGCGTTGCTATTTGTTTGTTGTTGTTGTCGATGTCTGAAGTCCCGTCTTAACCCCTTCACGCCCAGATCTTTCCTTTGCTATATGAAATTGTCTGTTGTTAGCCATAAAATTACGAAAAGTAACTGAATATATCAAATTAGTTAGTGGACATGGATACTAAACAGGTTATATCTATAAAATATTGCCTATAGTCACTAAAAATCGTCTAATGGTACCCAAATTACTATGGAAATTACGTTCTGGGTCTCAAGGGGTTAAAGGAATTTTTCAAAGTACTTATAATTTGCCTTATTGACTTGTTTATTCAGTTTCTTCTTCTTATAAAGCAATATGATCATGTGAAAGATGTCTAGTTTAGCTTCAGAGGGCATCTTGAAGGGTAATTTAATATATATAACTGTGTTTATGAAGTGTATTCAGTATCTCGTTTAATATTGCTACATAGACGTCTAATTCCCTCCTGTAGGCATTTAAAGACCGAATCGTCATTTTTCTCAGTCCAAAATCCCGCCAATACATCCTGTTTATTGCTATTGTGTTAGGCGTCATGAATATTAGGTCATATAAGATAAGTATAAGTTTATAATGTAAGTTTATCTTCAGGTTTTATAGGTATTAGTAGTAGTAGTATAGTAGTAGTAGCTGTAGTTTTATGTAAGGCTAATGTAAGCTTTTGTTAGAGATGTAAATGAACTTAACTAATATTAGGCGTCAACACTGTCTTTCCCACGCCCTTTGTGTCTCTGATGAGTGTTGTGTCTGTGTGTCTGTAATGAGTGTTGTGTCTGTGTGTCTGTAATGAGTGTTGTGTCTGTGTGTCTGTAATGAGTGTTGTGTCTTTGTGTCTGTAATGAGTGTTGTGTCTGTGTGTCTGTAATGAGTGTTGTGTCTGTGTGTCTGTAATGAGTGTTGTGTCTGTGTGTCTGTAATGAGTGTTGTGTCTGTGTGTCTGTAATGAGTGTTGTGTCTGTGTGTCTGTAATGAGTGTTGTGTCTGTGTGTCTGTAATGAGTGTTGTGTCTGTGTGTCTGTAATGAGTGTTGTGTCTTTGTGTCTGTAATGAGTGTTGTGTCTTGTGTCTGTAATGAGTGTTGTGTCTTTGTGTCTGTAATGAGTGTTGTGTCTGTGTGGTCTGTAATGAGTGTTGTGTCTGTGTGTCTGTAATGAGTGTTGTGTCTGTGTGTCTGTAATGAGTGTTGTGTCTGTGTGTCTGTAATGAGTGTTGTGTCTTTGTGTCTGTAATGAGTGTTGTGTCTGTGTGTCTGTAATGAGTGTTGTGTCTTTGTGTCTGTAATGAGTGTTGTGTCTGTGTGTCTGTAATGAGTGTTGTGTCTGTGTGTCTGTAATGAGTGTTGTGTCTGTGTGTCTGTAATGAGTGTTGTGTCTGTGTGTCTGTAATGAGTGTTGTGTCTGTGTGTCTGTAATGAGTGTTGTGTCTGTGTGTCTGTAATGAGTGTTGTGTCTGTGTGTCTGTAATGAGTGTTGTGTCTGTGTGTCTGTAATGAGTGTTGTGTCTGTGTGTCTGTAATGAGTGTTGTGTCTGTGTGTCTGTAATGAGTGTTGTGTCTGTGTGTCTGTAATGAGTGTTGTGTCTGTGTGTCTGTAATGAGTGTTGTGTCTGTGTGTCTGTAATGAGTGTTGTGTCTTTGTGTCTGTAATGAGTGTTGTGTCTGTGTGTCTGTAATGAGTGTTGTGTCTGTGTGTCTGTAATGAGTGTTGTGTCTGTGTGTCTGTAATGAGTGTTGTGTCTTTGTGTCTGTAATGAGTGTTGTGTCTGTGTGTCTGTAATGAGTGTTGTGTCTGTGTGTCCTGTAATGAGTGTTGTGTCTTTGTGTCTGTAATGAGTGTTGTGTCTTTGTGTCTGTAATGAGTGTTGTGTCTTTGTGTCTGTAATGAGTGTTGTGTCTGTAATGAGTGTTGTGTCTGTGTGTCTGTAATGAGTGTTGTGTCTTTGTGTCTGTAATGAGTGTTGTGTCTTTGTGTCTGTAATGAGTGTTGTGTCTGTGTGTCTGTAATGAGTGTTGTGTCTGTGTGTCTGTAATGAGTGTTGTGTCTGTGTGTCTGTAATGAGTGTTGTGTCTGTGTGTCTGTAATGAGTGTTGTGTCTGTGTGTCTGTAATGAGTGTTGTGTCTGTGTGTCTGTAATGAGTGTTGTGTCTGTGTGTCTGTAATGAGTGTTGTGTCTGTGTGTCTGTAATGAGTGTTGTGTCTGTGTGTCTGTAATGAGTGTTGTGTCTGTGTGTCTGTAATGAGTGTTGTGTCTTTGTGTCTGTAATGAGTGTTGTGTCTGTAATGAGTGTTGTGTCTGTGTGTCTGTAATGAGTGTTGTGTCTTTGTTTCCCTAATGAGTGTTGTGTCTGTGTGTCTGTAATGAGTGTTGTGTCTGTAATGAGTGTTGTGTCTGTGTGTCTGTAATGAGTGTTGTGTCTGTAATGAGTGTTGTGTCTGTGTGTCTGTAATGAGTGTTGTGTCTTTGTGTCTGTAATGAGTGTTGTGTCTTTGTGTCTGTAATGAGTGTTGTGTCTGTGTGTCTGTAATGAGTGTTGTGTCTGTGTGTCTGTAATGAGTGTTGTGTCTTTGTGTCTGTAATGAGTGTTGTGTCTGTGTGTCTGTAATGAGTGTTGTGTCTTTGTGTCTGTAATGAGTGTTGTGTCTTTGTGTCTGTAATGAGTGTTGTGTCTGTGTGTCTGTAATGAGTGTTGTGTCTGTGTGTCTGTAATGAGTGTTGTGTCTTTGTGTCTGTAATGAGTGTTGTGTCTGTGTGTCTGTAATGAGTGTTGTGTCTGTGTGTCTGTAATGAGTGTTGTGTCTGTGTGTCTGTAATGAGTGTTGTGTCTGTGTGTCTGTAATGAGTGTTGTGTCTGTGTGTCTGTAATGAGTGTTGTGTCTTTGTGTCTGTAATGAGTGTTGTGTCTGTGTGTCTGTAATGAGTGTTGTGTCTTTGTGTCTGTAATGAGTGTTGTGTCTGTGTGTCTGTAATGAGTGTTGTGTCTGTAATGAGTGTTGTGTCTTTGTGTCTGTAATGAGTGTTGTGTCTTTGTGTCTGTAATGAGTGTTGTGTCTTTGTGTCTGTAATGAGTGTTGTGTCTGTGTGTCTGTAATGAGTGTTGTGTTCTGTGTGTCTGTAATGAGTGTTGTGTCTGTGTGTCTGTAATGAGTGTTGTGTCTTTGTGTCTGTAATGAGTGTTGTGTCTTTGTGTCTGTAATGAGTGTTGTGTCTGTGTGTCTGTAATGAGTGTTGTGTCTGTGTGTCTGTAATGAGTGTTGTGTCTGTGTGTCTGTAATGAGTGTTGTGTCTGTGTGTCTGTAATGAGTGTTGTGTCTG
The DNA here is from genome assembly GCA_016584305.1 of Chionoecetes opilio. Lineage (NCBI taxonomy): Eukaryota > Metazoa > Arthropoda > Malacostraca > Decapoda > Majidae > Chionoecetes > Chionoecetes opilio. The sequence continues at coordinate 145,531 of JACEEZ010020733.1, forward strand.
TGTGTCTGTAATGAGTGTTGTGTCTGTGTGTCTGTAATGAGTGTTGTGTCTGTGTGTCTGTAATGAGTGTTGTGTCTGTGTGTCTGTAATGAGTGTTGTGTCTGTGTGTCTGTAATGAGTGTTGTGTCTTTGTGTCTGTAATGAGTGTTGTGTCTGTGTGTCTGTAATGAGTGTTGTGTCTGTGTGTCTGTAATGAGTGTTGTGTCTTTGTGTCTGTAATGAGTGTTGTGTCTTTGTGTCTGTAATGAGTGTTGTGTCTGTGTGTCTGTAATGAGTGTTGTGTCTTTGTGTCTGTAATGAGTGTTGTGCTGTGTGTCTGTAATGAGTGTTGTGTCTTTGTGTCTGTAATGAGTGTTGTGTCTTTGTGTCTGTAATGAGTGTTGTGTCTGTGTGTCTGTAATGAGTGTTGTGTCTGTGTGTCTGTAATGAGTGTTGTGTCTTTGTGTCTGTAATGAGTGTTGTGTCTGTGTGTCTGTAATGAGTGTTGTGTCTGTGTGTCTGTAATGAGTGTTGTGTCTGTGTGTCTGTAATGAGTGTTGTGTCTGTGTGTCTGTAATGAGTGTTGTGTCTTTGTGTCTGTAATGAGTGTTGTGTCTGTGTGTCTGTAATGAGTGTTGTGTCTGTGTGTCTGTAATGAGTGTTGTGTCTGTGTGTCTGTAATGAGTGTTGTGTCTGTGTGTCTGTAATGAGTGTTGTGTCTGTGTGTCTGTAATGAGTGTTGTGTCTGTGTGTCTGTAATGAGTGTTGTGTCTTTGTGTCTGTAATGAGTGTTGTGTCTGTAATGAGTGTTGTGTCTGTGTGTCTGTAATGAGTGTTGTGTCTTTGTTTCCCTAATGAGTGTTGTGTCTGTGTGTCTGTAATGAGTGTTGTGTCTGTAATGAGTGTTGTGTCTGTGTGTCTGTAATGAGTGTTGTGTCTGTAATGAGTGTTGTGTCTGTGTGTCTGTAATGAGTGTTGTGTCTTTGTTTCCCTAATGAGTGTTGTGTCTGTAATGAGTGTTGTGTCTGTGTGTCTGTAATGAGTGTTGTGTCTTTGTTTCCCTAATGAGTGTTGTGTCTGTGTGTCTGTAATGAGTGTTGTGTCTTTGTTTCCCTAATGAGTGTTGTGTCTGTGTGTCTGTAATGAGTGTTGTGTCTTTGTTTCCCTAATGAGTGTTGTGTCTGTGTTTCCCTAATGAGTGTTGTGTCTTTGTTTCCCTAATGAGTGTTGTGTCTGTGTGTCTGTAATGAGTGTTGTGTCTTTGTTTCCCTAATGAGTGTTGTGTCTGTGTTTCCCTAATGAGTGTTGTGTCTTTGCAGGTAAGGCCGTGCAGAGTGGGTCACAACGGGACACAGCGGGACACAGAGAGGCCTTAGGTGACGCAGCAAAGGTAGGGTGTCCTGTGGCGGCTGGTTCCACGGGGCGCCTTTTATTTTTTTATACATTTATTTAAACAAAACTTACAATAAGGCTTAAAGTTACACGCTGTATGTGAAGCTATTCTAAAAGCCTATACATAAAAAGAGATATACAATAAGAGTATGCCATACAAAATATACGCCTTGGTTGTCATCCTTAGCCTGTTATCAGTAACTGGCGAGGAAGACCAGGCGACAGGGAGGAGGTTGAATATACGTTGTGTTGTTGGTGTGTGTGTGTGTGTGTGTGTGTGTGCGTGTGTGTGCGTGTCTGCGCGTGTGCGTGTGCGTGTGTCCGCCTCTCTCGTGCCGGCTGCCGCGTGCAGACCTGGGCTTCTAACTTGATCAAAGGGTTTAAAATTAGACCTAATTCTAAAGGCTTGGGAGTTGATATTCACCGCACAGGAACTCGTATTTGTATATAACTCGTATGATTTATATATTTATATTTATATATGTTATAGGAGGCGCTGGCAGAAGGGAGGGAATAGGGAAAGAACAGAGGCCTTCGTTTGCTTGCAATGCCCTCCCTTCTTTCCCCTCCCTTTCCAATTAACTAATAGGAACATATTAGTTAACATTCACCTCTCAGGGAATCTCGTAGGAGGCGCCGAAGGAGGAGGGGTAGAGGGAAGGGGAGAGGAAGAACAGGGCGTTTCTCTCCTCATTGAAGTGAAGGAGGGATAAAGAGAAGGGGAGAGGGAAGAACAGGGTCATTTTTTTACTCATTGAAGTGAAGGAAGGTGGTGCCAAAAGACTCATGATCTCCAGGGGCACCATCGTGGGGGCGGCGGGGCACCACAACACGCCCTTCAGATGTATAGGAGGCTGGATAGTGCCTGACGGAGCTGCCACAACCCCCGCTACCCCGCCTCATGCTAATAGGCTAAGGGCGGCTTGGAACCCCCCCCCCCCCCACACACACACACACTAACACAAAGCCTGTAGAATTATGCCTAACATAATTCTAACCTAATCTAAATAACCTAATTCTAAAGGCTTTGCACTAATAGGTCATGACTACTGGGCGTCCTGAAGCGCTGACCTGACGCCCCACGCCCACACACGCCGCCACGCCCTTGCCATGGCCTTGTTACGCCCCTCCACGCCCCTGCCATGGCCTCCCGTAGTGCCTTGCTGTCCTCTCGTCATGCCCTTATACAGTGGTCCTTTTATAACCTTTCATATCTCCTTCAGGAACCTTCTTACTCCTTCTTATCTATTTCCTGAACCTCTCTGCACCCTCACACCTTCACTAACCCCCCCCACCCCTCTTACAACCCCCATCAACCCCTCCCCATTCACCCCCTCCTCCACACCACGCACCTCCGAGGGTCAAGGAAATGATAGCAAGGCGCCAAAAAGTATCCCGAGTGCCCTCCACCACACTCCACCAGCCTCTCCACCACACCCTGCCCTCCACCACACTCCTCCACCACACTCCACCAGCCTCTCCACCACACTGTCCTCCACCACACTCCTCCACCACACTCCACCGGCCTCTCCACCACACTTTGTCCTCCACCACGCTCTCCTCCACCACACTCCACCAGCCTCCTCCACCACACTCTCACCTCACACTTAAGGGTTGATGAGAAGAGAGTAGATCCATCCGTCACTCTCTCTGTGTTGCATTGTGTCTGCGTGTCAAGAGGACGAGGAGGAAAGAGACTAGGCGGATGTAACTATTGTTCTCTCTCTCTCTCTCTCTCTCTCTCTCTCTTCTCTCTCTCTCTCTCTCTCTTCTCTCTCTCTCTCTCTCTCTCTCTCCTCTCTCCTCTCTCTCTCTCTCTCTCTCTCTCTCTCTCTCTCTCTCTCTCTCTCTCTCTCTCTCTCTCTCTCTCTCTCTCTCTCAGTCAGATCATATAATTTACTCCTTATCTTATTTATTCGCCAATCTATTTCTCTTATCTTAATTCTTATCACTAGAATCTCTTGGTGAACTCTCTCTTTAACTCCTTACTCGGTAGGTTGCAGGCCACTCCCTTCCCTTCCCCTCCCCTCCCCTACCCTTCCCCTAGCCTTCCCCTACCTTCCCCTCCTCTTCCCTACCCTCCCCTACCCTCCCCCTACCTTCCCCTACCTTCCCCTACCTTCCCTTCACCATTCCCTACCTGCCCCTATCTTGCCCTCACCTTCCCCTACCTTCCCCTTCCCTCTCCCCCTCCCCTCCCCTCCCCTTCCCCTACCTTCCCCTACCTTCCCCTACCTTCCCGTCACCCTGCCCTCTGACTCAACCTCGACGCCACTTAGAACATATAGATTAGTCCACCTAAAGAAGAGGGGCAGAGTTAACCTGTCACACCTATGGGCAGCAGAGTGGCAGTCGTGTTCATGTGGATGCTAAGGTTGTGTTTGACCTCCTCCACGCCCTGCAGTATTCCTTCTCCCCGCTCTTCCTCTCCCCTTCATTCTCCTCCCCTCCTTCCTCTCCCTTCCTTCTCCTTGCATCCTCTCCCCTTCATTCTCCTCTCCTTGCATCCTCTCCCTTCCTTCTCCTTGCATCCTCTCCCCTCCCTCCTCTCCCTCCTTCCTCTCCCTTCCTCTCCCCTCTCCTCCTCTCTCTCCTTCCCCTCTCCTCCTCTCTCTCCTTCCCCTCTCCTCCTCTCTCTCCTTCCCCTCTCCTCCTCTCTCTCCTCCTCTCTCTCCTCCTCTCCCCTCTCCTCCTCTCCCTTCCTCTCCCCTCCCTCCCCTCCACCTCATAAGGGAGGGGAGGAGTACCTGGATGGGTAAATGTGGTAATTAAGGCTTATGCTTACCTGGATGAGCACTGAGTGGATGATGAGGAGGATGAGGAGGATGATAAGGAACTGGAGGAGGAGGAGGAGGAGGAGGAGGAGGAGGAGGAGGAGGAGGAGGAGGAGCTGCTGTTCTATATAGAGGCGAGGGAGGCACAAGGCTGACTCGCTCGCTATCTCTTAACATTTTTCCTCCATCATAAATAAAAGAGAAAAGAAAATAGACTGCGGTTCATTAAGACACATAAACAAAAACGTATCATGATTTAAAAAGACTAATACTTTTTATTTAAATGATAAAGAAGGGGGAAAACACGCGCTACAAAAATTGGCTG
>JACEEZ010020733.1:155000-175000 GCA_016584305.1 Chionoecetes opilio
GAAGGAAGAATAGGACAGTAAAGAAGAGGAGAAGGAAGAATAGGACAGGGAAGAAGAGGAGAAGGAAGAATAGGACAGGGAAGAAGAGGAGAAGGAAGAATAGGACAGGTAAAGAAGAGGAGAAGGAAGAATAGGACAGGGAAGAAGAGGAGAAGGAAGAATAGGACAGGGAAGAAGAGGAGAAGGAAGAATAGGACAGGGAAGAAGAGGAGAAGGAAGAATAGGACAGTAAAGAAGAGGAGAAGGAAGAATAGGACAGGGAAGAGGAGGAGAAGGAAGAATAGGACAGGGAAAGAGGAGAAGGAAATAGGAAGGAAGAATAGGAGTAGAAAGGACAGGGAAGGAAGAAGGAAATAGGACAGATAAGGAGAAATTAAATAGGACATAAGAAGAGGAAAAGGGAAGAATAGTACAGGGAAGAAATGAAAGAAGAATAACGAAGAAGATAAGGTTAAGATTGAATAATATACAGAGGAGATAGGAGATGGACAGTGAATATAGACAAGGAAGATAGACTAGGAATGTGAGGAAGGAAATTGACAGGAAGAAGATGAGAAGAGAATAGGACAGTGAAGAAGTAATATAATGAATGACAGGGAAGAGAAGTAAGAAATTTAGGAAGGGTAATAGGAGAGAAAATAGGACAGGAAAAGATAAAGGAGAATAGGACAGAAAGAGAAAGAAAATATACATGGAAGAAAGGAGAATGAATAATAGGACAATAAGAAAGGAGAAGGAAGATACAGTAAAATGAGGTAGAATAATAATAGTGACAGTAAAGAGAGGAGAAGGAAGAATAGGAGTAAAGAAAGGAGAAGAATATGGACAGGAAGAGGAGGAGAAGGAAGAATAGGACAGTAAAGAAGAGGAGAAGGAAGAATAGGACAGTAAAAGAAGAGTAGAAGGAAGAATAGGACAGTAAAGAAAGAGAGAATGAAGAATAGGACAGGGAAGAAGAGGATAATGAAGAATAGGACAGTAAAGAATAGGAAGGAAGAATAGGACAGGGAAGAGGAGGAGAAGGAAGAATAGGACAGTAAAGAAGAGGAGAGGAAGAATAGGACAGTAAGAAAGGTAGAAGGAAGAATAGAAACAGTAAAGAAGAGGAGAAAGTAAGAATAGGACAGGTAAGAAGAGGAGAAGGAAGAATAGACAGTAATGAAGAGGAGAATTAAGAATATGTACAGAAAAGAAGATGAGAAGGAAGAATAGTACAGTAAAAAGAAAATGAAGAATAGGACAGTAAAAAAGTAGAAGGAATAATAGGACATGTAAGAAATGAGAAAGGAAGAATAGGACAGTAAAGAAGAGGAGAAGGAAAATAGTACATTAAGAAGAGATAAGGAATAATAGGACAGGGAAGAAGAGGATAAGGAAGAATAGGACAGTAAAAGAATTGGAAAGGAAGAATAACAGTAAGAAGAGGAAGGAAGAATAGGACAGAAAGAAGAGGAAAGTAAGGAAGAATAGACAGTAAAGAAGAGGAGAAGGAAGAATAGGACAGTAAAGAAGAGGAGAAGGAAGAATAGGACAGGGAAGAAAGGAGGAGAAGGAAGAATAGGACAATAAGGAGGACAATAAAAGTAACACTAAAACTACCGTAGATAACAGTGAAGTCGCCAGTTCTACGTTTCTTTGTTATTTACAGACGTGTGGTGGCGTTAATACTTACATTTCTACATCCATGATTTCATTAAAGTTAGAAGAGGCTATCTGGAAAGTCTGTGTCATTTTGTGTCTTCATCTGTGTCATATTAGGGCTATAAATGAACAAATTATAAAAATAAAACCGAGTGGCGACCTTGCTATACCTACTACAGTAAAGTCGCCAGCTAGTATTTTAACCCAACAGTTGAGTCGCCACTCTGGGGAATTCAGGGAAATTAGAGGTAAAGTAAAAGAAGTCTATATATATTAGCTGCGGAAGATGCTTGGATATATAAAAATTCCTCTGCCAACGTGAAAACAAATTCTATTCAAGTTTGAAAGATCTGGCAAGTCTTGCGTCCTGTCGCCCGGAAGGTGATCTGCTGCTGTCTGTCGTCGCGCGAAGAAAAACGTGAGAAGCAAAATGCGCAACAGTTATACCTGCAGATACAAAGCATAAAACAACGCTGAAACAGGGTAGATTATACAGTCATGATATAAACTACTGTGTAACATCTTCAGTGGCACATACAAATCAGTAGTGATGCTATAATTCGTAATATTTGGCGGCTGGCGACATGACTGCAGGTGGCGACTTGACTGTTGGCGACGGTAGGTAGGAGAATGAGAGAGGGATCAGGAGGTAGATAATATGATAACAAAGGAGGTTGAAATTTGCGTAAGGAGAAAAATGAGGAGGTTTAGGATGAGATGCAAGAAAGAAAGCAACAGTGTCTGTGTCTGTGTCTGTGTGTGTCTGTGTGTATGTCTGTGTCTGTGTCTGTGTCTGTGTCTGTCTGTGCGTCTGCGTGTGTCTGTCTGTGTATGTCTGTGTCTGTGTCTGTGTCTGTGCGTCTGCGTGTGTCTGTGTCTGTGTATGTCTGTGTCTGTCTGTGCGTCTGCGTGTGTCTGTGTCTGTGTGTGTCTGTGTCTGTCTGTGCGTCTGCGTGTGTCTGTGTCTGTGTATGTCTGTGTCTGTGTCTGTGTCTGTGCGTCTGCGTGTGTCTGTGTCTGTGTCTGTGTCTGTGCGTCTGCATGTGTCTGTGTCTGTGTATGTCTGTGTCTGTGTCTGTGCGTCTGCGTGTGGTCTGTGTCTGTGTATGTCTGTGTCTGTGTCTGTGTCTGTGTCTGTGCGTCTGCGTGTGTCTGTGTCTGTGTATGTCTGTGTCTGTGTCTGTGTCTGTGCGTCTGCGTGTGTGTGTGTGTGTGTGTGTGTGTGTGTGTGTGTGTGTGTGTGTGTGTGTGTGTGTGTGTGTGTGTGTGTTGTGTGTGTGTGTCTTGTGTCTTGTGTCTGTGAGTCTGCGTGTGTCCGTGTATGTCTGTGTGTCTGCGTGTGTCTGTGTCTGTGTATGTCTGTGTCTGTGTCTGTGTCTGTGCGTCTGCGTGTGTCTGTGTATGTCTGTTGTGTCTGCGTGTGTCTGTGTCTGTGTATGTGCGTCTGCGTGTGTCTGTGTCTGTGTATGTCTGTGTGTCTGTGCGTCTGCGTGTGTCTGTGTCTGTGTATGTCTGTGCCTGTGCCTGTGTCTGTGTGTGTGTGTGTGTCTGTGTGTGTATGTGTGTGTGTCTGTGTCTGTGTCTGTGTCTGTGTGTGTGTGTGTGTGTGTGTGTGTGTGTGTGTGTGTGTGTGTTGTGTGTGTGTATGTGTATGTGTGTGTGTGTGTTGTGTGTGTGTGTGTCTTGTGTCTGTGTCTTGTGTCTGTGTCTGTGTCTGTGTCTGTGTCTGTGTCTGTGTCTGTGTGTGTGTGTGTGTCCGTTACACATGTCCTTCTCCTTCACCTGTCTGTTATTTTTTTTTTTTTTTTTTTTTTGCGGGCTTTTCGTTACCTTTTCCCCCCTTGGCCAGTCCTTCGGGATGTAAAAATAAAAAAAGTGGACGCAGGTGTCTGTCTGTCTTGTCTGTCCACACCCCTGTCTCCTGAGATGCATCACTGTCTGTCTGTCTGTCCGTCTGTCAGTGTATTATTTTCTTATCAACTTTTATTTTCTTCCTGTTATCTTTTTATTTTTCATTGTGACGTGTGTGTGTGTGTGTGTGTGTGTGTGTGTGTGTGTGTGTGCGTGTGCGTGCGTGTGCGTGTATACGTTCCCCTGTGTCTGTACGTACATGTGGATATTTTGTGTATGCAGAAAGACGTACATACATACATACACGTGTCTGTCTCTGGGGAATCACTCACGCGGAAAGAAAGATTATCCAAAGAAAAGAATCTCATTGTACAAACTTACGCGTGAAACAAGACCAGAAAAATATACGATAAATAAGATGGAAAAAAAAATGAAAGAAAGAAAAAGGAATAAAAAATAGAGAAGACAGAAATAAACATAAGATGATGAGAGAGAGAGAGAGAGAGGGAGAGAGAGAGAGGGAGAGAGAGAGAGAGAGAGAGAGAGAGAGAGAGAGAGAGAGAGAGAGAGAGAGAGAGAGGAGAGAGAGAGAGAGAGAAGAGAGAGAGAGAGAGAGAGAGAGAGAGAGAGAGAGAGAGAGAGAGGAAAAAAATATATATATGAAAGAAAAAATAAATCGAACTCTGAACCCACCATCAAATAATAATAGTAATAATTTTATCCGCACCCGAAGACATACAGGAAAAACAACAACAAATAAAATAGTCTCCGTTTAACCACCACCAGGGTATATGGGGGGCGGGGGCGGAGGGGGGCGAAAGGGGGGCGAAACAGGAGGGGCATTTAGGTCTCAAGGAGTTAGTGTCATCAGAGTGCAAAGTGTCGCTCTAAATCCGCTGTGTCGCCCTTTGCTTTGTTATTACCGCCCATCAATGGATCCCCAGCGGCCACCCTTGCTCCCGCCACCACCACCACCACCACCACCCTCGCCACCACCACCACCACCACCACTACCACCACCACCACCACCACCACCCTCGCCACCCTTAATGGACTCATCTCACCTCCCGCTAATTGCCTGCCGGACACCTTGCCTCGCCTCACCTCGCCCGCTTAGATTTATGTGTTTATATACGGCGTGAACAAAGCTTTGGTGTGTGCTTGTATTTATATTGCTTGTACACTCACACACACACACACACACACACTCTCTCTCTCTCTCTCTCTCTCTCTCTCTCTCTCTCATCTCCCTCTCACTCCTCTCTCTCTCTCTCTCTCCTCTCCTCTCTCTCTCCTCACACACCACACGCACACACACCACACACGCACACGCACACGCACATACTTCACTCTCCTGCTTTATCCACACTAACAAACACACTTGACCTTTTCTCTCCCCCTCTCTCTCTCTCCCGCCACCACCACCACGACTTTCCGATACGAGGTGAGTTATTACCGCGCGAGCTTATCTAAGACTGTGGAAGGTCGCCGCTGCTGCTACCGCTTAATGGCTACACACGCGGCCTTGAGTAGTGTGTGTAGCCAGGGTCTTACTGACGATACTTGCGTGCGTAAATCATGAAACTTAAGATAACCGATTCTTTCTGTTCTTATTATTGCTTGTAGTGAATTACGAGATGGAGGAGGAGGAGGATGGAATATGAGAGAGAGAGAGAGAGAGAGAGAGAGAGAGGTCAAGGGAGGAAAGGAAGGAGGTCGGAAGATTTGTGTGGGATATACGTATGAAGGGAGGAAGGAAGGAAGAAGCGATGGTGAGTGCCGTGCAAAGTGGGTGCTACTATAGCGTGCGGTCTACATCGGGGCCTGCAGTCTACGCTCCCCTAACGTGCGCTCTACAAGAATCCGCCTGACCTGACCTGACCTGACCTGACTACCCTATAGCTGTAATGTGCATTCTAACAAGTCCACACCTGACCTGACCTTACCTGACCTGAGTACCGGGACCCTACTCAACCTTATAAAATAGGAATCAACGAAGTAATGTCTCAGTATCCTCCTAAAATTCAAGCCGAGAACATCAGTCTGACACTCCTCCTTTACAATGCTGTTGAAAGAATTCTACAGAAGTGTCATCTTGACAGAAGAAACCGGTTAAGTTTTTACGTGAAAGCAATCTTCTGGACACACCACAAGAAGCAGAGCCTTGTCATCGATGTGGTAGTGTTAGGCAAGAAAAAAAAAAGTGGGGAATATCGGCCGGGCCTGTGCTTAATAAATTACTTACTAAAGTTTCGTTTTTTCTATAATACTCTACTGTATAATAGACAATATCATATAGCAATAGTAAGTTGCAGCCTGAAGTGTAAGCGTGTAGAGTGTAAGTAGCGAGTAAGAAATGTAGACCACACGCTATAGTGCAAATGTCCCGGTAGACCGCACGCTATAGTGCAAATGTCCCGGTAGACCGCCACGCTATAGTGCAAATGTCCCGGTAGACCGCACGCTATAGTAGCACCGCAAAGGGTATGATAGAAAAGAATGAAGGAGGGAGGAAGGAAGAGCGGGAAATGCAGGAGGTATGAGAGAGAGAAAGGAGGGATAGAAGGAGAAGTGTTGTAAGAGAGAGAGAGAGAGAGAGAGAGAGAGAGAGAGAGAGAGAGAGAGAGAGAGAGAGAGAGAGCGCCTGCACACCCCGTGGTCTTCTAGATTACCTGCAATTAAGCTGCCGAGACTCAGGTGGGCCGAGGTGTTTGCCCTGCATGCCGTGCCGAGGGTCACCGCCGAGGCTGCCTGTGTGGAGAGACTGGTGAGGGAGAGAACAAAGAAAAAAGTACTAATGATATAGAATAATAAATAATAAAACAAAGTAAAGCGAGTACAATACATCCCTAGTACACAATTAGTACATCGAGGAAAGCAAGACAGTGAGGAGAGTGAAATGATAATATCTGCCTGTCACATGCATGGGCGTGGCTGTGGCTGTGGTGAGGGCGTGGCTGTGGCTGTGGTGAGGGCGTGGCTATGGCTGTGGTGAGGGCGTGGCTGTGGCTGTGGTGAGGGCGTGGCTGTGGCTGTGGTGAGGGCGTGGCTGTGGTGAGGGCGTGGCTATGGCTGTGGTGAGGGCGTGGCTGTGGCTGTGGTGAGGGCGTGGCTGTGGCTGTGGTGAGGGCGTGGCTATGGCTGTGGTGAGGGCGTGGCTATGGCTGTGGTGAGGGCGTGGCTGTGGCTGTGGTGAGGGCGTGGCTATGGCTGTGGTGAGGGCGTGGCTGTGGCTATGGTGAGGGCGTGGCTGTGGCTGTGGTGAGGGCGTGGCTGTGGTGAGGGCGTGGCAGAAGACCTGGATGAAGGAGAACACCCAGGGCGGCAGTGAGAGTGTTCCCGAAGGAGGAGGAGGTGGTGGTGGAGGAGGAGGAGGAGGAGGAGGAGGAGGAGGAGGAGGAGGAGGAGGAGGAGGTTGTGGGTTACGTGTCACTTGCATTAACATTCAAAGCACGTGGTGGTGGTGGTGGTGGTGGTGGTGGTGGTGATGGTGGTGGTGGTGGTTGGGACGAGTTGGAACAGGTTTATAATGTAAGTTGATCTGGCTTACAATGATTTTTTTCTTTTTCTGCATCGCGTGAGACAAGTGATCGGCGTTTTGTCTGTATGTCTGCCTGCCTGCGTGATGGTATTGTCCTGGTGGTGGGGGAGCGGCGTCCCCTGAAGACCTAGAACGTGCCCCCTATACCCACCTCCCTACCCCCCACCAGACACTGCCACGCCCCTACGCCCACGTAATGTCACCCACGCGCCCATCACACGCTCATAACCATCCCAGCTGTGTTATCTCCCGCCTCGATAACCCGCCCACACCCCTGACTGCCCCCCCTCTCCTTCACCGGCTGGGGGGATGGCTGGGGGGGCAGGGGGGGGAGGAGCGAAGGTTCAGGTTTGTCTGGACACCTGGAGCCTGGAATCCCCTGGGACGACCACCTGGTGTTTGCTATTTGACCTGGCGCGGAGGGATTCGAACCTGGGCTGACCTGGTGGCGAGGGCTGGTGAGAGAGAGAGAGAGAGAGAGAGAGAGAGAGAGAGAGAGATAAGATAAGATTTTGATCCTATCTAGACACTTTGCAAGTACCAACTACAAGGTACAAGTTATTGACTATACAAAGCGCCGCCACGTCAGCACGAACTAGGCGGACTCGAACCGCTGACCGAATGCACAGGGACGCTGCACATTGCGAACTCACGTCTCTACCAACCTTGCCACCCTGACGGGCAGAGAGAGAGAGAGAGAGAGAGAGAGAGAGAGAGAGAGAGAGAGAGAGAGAGAGAGAGAGAGTCTAGTTTCAGGATGATAATGATCTCTTGGCACAACACGAAAGAAACAATGCAGAGAAAAAAAATAGACAGACAGAGACCACTAATCATTCCTCCTCCCGCTATTTATCCTCCTCCTCCTCCTCCTCCTCCTCCATCCTCCTCATTCCCTCGTTCTCATCAGCACCACCATCATTAACAACCTCCTTATTCTCCTCATCCTCCTCTCCCTCATCAGCACCAGACATCATCAGTCGCCCATTATCATCATCGGTGCAGCCAGCCAGCCCGCTAATCACTCTGCCACCCCAATTTGTGCTCGTGTCCCGGGAGTCTGGCGGGGTCCCGGGGCCAGACTGCGGGAGGGTGTAAAGGTGCGTCGGAGCTTCCAGACTCTGTTGCTCAAAGGCTGGAAGTAAGACCAGGTGGGAGAGGCGGTGTGGGGAGTAATGAGTGGTGTTGAAATGGCAGGCAGGTATTATTATTTCACTCTCCTCACTGTCTTGCTTTCCTTGATGTACTATGGCCCCCGGTATATAATTGTGTACTATGAAATTGTGTACTTGTGTATTGTACTCGCATTAGTCTTCATTATTATCTATTATTCTTTATCATTATTACTTTATTCTTTATTATTGTACTCGGGACCAACTTCCATGTCCCTCATTTGTTCCTCATCTGTCTCTTATTTTCTTGTATTATCTCTTTCATCTCTCTTGCAGACTCCTTCCTCTCCCTCCTGAGTCCTCCCTTCTGCCCTTTCTTCAGTGCCTTCCTTTTATAGTTAATTTTCCCCTCCTACAGTGTCCCGCCCTCCTTATCTTCCTCAATACCTCTCCCTCGCCCTCTCCTCTCGCCCTCAATACCTCCCTCAGCCACCTCTTCCTCTCCTTCTCCCGCCTGAGCCTCGTAATCACATCTTCCTATCTTCCTGGAAAGAGAGATTGAGTCATGTTCCATCGCCTCCACCTCCATTGTGTCGCCGTGCCGTGCCGTGTCGTGCCGTGCGTGCCGTGCCGTGCCGTGCCCTTAACAGCGCCGTGCTTAAAGGCGAGGCCGCGTACACGCCCGCCCTGTCATCCGGCGCCGCGCCCTCGCCATTCTGAGGCTCTTCAAAGTCTCAATTATGTCGCCGTTACTTAGGATTCTGGTCACTTTTATGGCACGTGTCTGTGTGTGTGTGTGTGTGTGTGTGTGTGTGTGTGTGCGTGTGTGTCTGTGTGTGTGTTGTGTGTGTGTGTGTGTGTGTGTGTGTGTGTGTGTGTGTGTGTGTGTGTGTGTGTGTGTGTGTCTGTGTCTGTGTGTGTGTGTTGTGCGTGGGTGCATTACATCGTCAGCAGGAATAACAAATTATCGTAAATAGAACAATCGTCGTAGTATAACATAGAATAACGTAACGTAATATCGTAAAATAATAAACCATCGTAGACTTCTATGACTTCTAGTATATGCAGCTTTTTTGTTCTCTTTGATATTTTCATTTTCTTTTTTCTACTCGCGGCTTTCACTTCCGCTGGTAAAGCCTTCACATTGACGGCTCGCGTGTTTTTTTCTTCGTTGGAGGATAATTTCACTCTAAATATTGCTCTGATGTTGTCGTCCACGGGGCATTGCCCTTATTATTGGTATCAGTGGTGCCAATGGAGGAGTCTTGGGGTCGTGGTCGTGGTCGTTGTGGCTGCTGAGGGGTCGTGGCAGTAGTGGCTATAGGGGGGTCGTGGTCATGGCTATGAAGGGGTCGTCGTATTGGTCCAGGTCGTGCCAGAGTCGTCTTATCATCAACTGCAGGGAGGTAAACACGCGACCTTTGCCGAGTCTCCGTCCCGCCCCCAGCCCCGCCCAACAGCCTGGTACTCCCGCCTGGCAGGGTCGCTGGAGCCTCAGAGGGAATGAGGCACACACAGGCATCCCCGCCCCTGCACCGGCTCAGCAGGAGCGGGGCGGGGACGAGAAACACGTCCCAGCCCGCCTCTTCACTTTCACCGGGCCTGGCAGGGGGAGGGCGGCAGGGGAGGGATGGCGGCGGGGCAGGGAGAGGCAGAGGCGTGATCCAGTCCCTTCCAGCACCCGGGATATTACTGCCAGGGTTCCCAACACTCCCTTTATCAGTATTAAAACCCTTGAGGCTCAAAACGTAATTTCCTTTGTATTTTGGCTACCATTAGACTATTTTGATCAATGTAAAGAATATTCTATTAATATGACCTGTTAAATACCCTTGTCCACTATTCAATTTGGTATATTAAGCTTCTTTTCGTAATGGCTAACATACGATAATATATAGCAAAGGAAAGGTATGGCCGTGAAGGGGTTAAGTGACGTGTACTCTCGCTACCGTGACCGGAAACACCGACCAGACACTTTTGGACGAAATAGTTTTCATTCAATAAACGACGTTTCTCAAGGACTTTGGCGCTGGTCAGGATTTACTTGGTTGCCTGAATGAACGTGTTGGAGAATGTAAACACTGGATAGGTTTTCGTTTAACTACATACAGGAATAGTACACCAGGGACTTCCAGCAAGGGTGAGAACTCAGGCAATATAATTATGCATCGGGACTCCAGACAGTACTTGGGCATCACCATCGAACTCACTCACTCAGTCAGCGTTACGCATCAGTTACGAGTCTATATCAAGGCGGGAGTGTGATGGAGGGCGTGGGTGAAGGGCGGTGAGGCAGGGATCTGAGTATATAGGGCAGCCACGCGCGGCACCGGCATCCCGTAGGCGGAGACAGCCTAGGAACACAAGGGAGATAAACTATAAATAAATAAACTTAGAGGCCTCGTTTTAAGTTTCACATGAGCGGCGAGTCGTTGTGCCATGAGTCATGAGCCATTAAGACTTCACACACACACACACACACACACACACACACACACACACGCACGCACACACACACACACACACACACACACACACACACACACACACACACACACACACACACACACACACACGGCAGAGGCTAAGAAGATCCTCCTCGCCATTTGTAAACAGGATGTGTGTGTGTGTGTGTGTGTGTGTGTGTGTGTGGTGTGTGTGTGTGTGTAGGCGGCAAGAGGAACACAAAGTCTAGTCTTCCTTCGTCAGAGTGGCAGAAAGAAGGGCGCGACACGGCTCTTGCTCCATCACTGCACCAGCAACACCCACACGCCACCTTCGCTGCCTAAACCCTTCACGGCGGCGGCGGCTCTTCAGGAGGCTGGCAGGGGCGTGGTGGAAATGTGACAGGGCGCGCGTGGCAGGGAGGGGGGAAGGGGATGAATGGAGAGGTTAAGTGGCAGGGGGGGAAGGGGCTGTATGGTTTTTTTTTTTACGGTAAGGCGACTTCTTTCTCTTTTTTTAAGGGTAAGACAGGCTTTTTAAGTGGCAGGGGACTGGGCAGGAAGGTAGAGGGATGGATGGGAGGACAGTGTGACGGTAGGGAAGAGGTGTTAAGATGGTAGGGAGGGAATGGATGGGAGGACAGTGTGACGGTAGGGAAGAGGTGTTAAGATGGTAGGGAGGGAATGGATGGGAGGACAGTGTGACGGTAGGGAAGAGGTGTTAAGATGGTAGGGAGGGAATGGATGGGAGGACAGTGTGACAGTATGGAAGAGGTCTTAATAAGGGTTAGGGTGAAAGGAAGGGGCAGGCAGGGGCAGGGGCAGGGGCGAGGCGTCACATGTACTACAAGGTTAAGGAAGAGGCGGAGGATCACCTGGTCAGGGGTTAATGTGGACGTGACGTGGGCTGTTTTTTTGGAGGGTGAGTACAAGGTTGCCGGCACACCTGTCCTCGCCACTCAGGTAAACGTTGTCCTCGCCACTCAGGTAAACGTTGTCCTCGCCACTCAGGTAAACGTTGTCCTCGCCACTCAGGTAAACGTTGTCCTCGCCACTCAGGTAAACGTTGTCCTCGCCACTTAGGTAAACGTGTCCTCGCCACGCAGGTAAACGTTGTCCTCGCACTTAGGTAAACGTTGTCCTCGCACTCAGGTAAACGTTGTCCTCGCCATTCAGGTAAACGTTGTCCTCGCCCCTCAGGTAAACGTTGTCCTCGCCATTCAGGTAAACGTTGTCCTCGCCACTCAGGTAAACGTTCTCCTCGCCACGCAGGTAAACGTTGTCCCCGCTACTCAGGTAAACGTTGTCCTCGCCACTCAGGTAAACGTTGTCCTCGCCATTCAGGTAAACGTTCTCCTCGCCACTCAGGTAAACGTTGTCCTCGTCACTTAGGTAAACGTTGTCCTCGCCACTCAGGTAAACGTTGTCCTGCCACTCAGGTAAACGTTGTCCTCGCCACTCAGGTAAACGTTGTCCTGCCCTCAGGTAAACGTTGTCCTCGCCACTCAGGTAAACGTTGTCCTCGCCACTCAGGAAAACGTTGTCCTCGCCCCTCAGGTAAACGTTGTATCGCCACTCAGGTAAACGTTGTCCTCGCCACTCAGGTAAACGTTGTCTCGCCACTCAGGTAAACGTTGTCCTCGCCACTCAGGTAAACGTTGTACTCGCCACTCAGGTAAACGTTGTCCCCGCCACTCAGGTAAACGTTGTCCTCGCCACTCAGGTAAACGATTGTCCTCGCCACTCAGGTAAACGTTGTCCTCGCACTCAGTAAACGTTGTCCTCGCCCTCAGGTAAACGTTGTCCTCGCCACTCAGGTAACCGTTGTCCTCGCCATCAGGTAAACGTTGTCCTGCCACTCAGGTAAACGTGTCCTCGCCACTCAGGTAAACGTTGTCCTCGCCCACTCTAGGTAAACGTTGTCCTCGCACTCAGGTAAACGTTGTCCTCGCCACTCAGGTAAACGTTGTCCTCGCCACTCAGGTAAACGTTGTCCTCGCCACTCAGGTAAACGTTGTCCTCGCCACTCAGGTAAACGTTGTCCTCGCCACTCAGGTAAACGTTGTCCTCGCCCCTCAGGTAAACGTTGTCCTCGCCCCTCAGGTAAACGTTGTCCTGGCCACTCAGGTAAACGTTGTCCTCGCCATTCAGGTAAACGTTGTCCTCGCCACTCAGGTAAACGTTGTCCTCGCCACTCAGGTAAACGTTGTCCTCGCCCACTCAGGTAAACGTTGTCCTCAGCCACTCAGGTAACCGTTGAGCCAAACACCTGGACGCCACCTGGGCCTTCATACTTTTACATACCTTTCATTTTTTTTGTCCTTGCCCAACTGCAGTAATGATCCTCGTCGTCAGGAGGTCGCGAGGAAGGGCATCAAGTTGTGTCCTTCGCGTAAAAGATGACTGAGGAAGCAAAGTCTTTATATTATTAGTTATAAAAGCGTCTCTGTGGGGTCTGTAAGGAGGGAGGGAGGAGGGAGGCAGGAGGGAAAGGCGCGACCTGCTTGATTTATGCATTACCTTAACCATTTTTTTTACTTCTTTGAGTCATAAATCGTACACGTGTGGGCGGAGTATAGCGGCGGGACATCTACATTAAGCGTGATGGATACACCATATACATCATTGTCCCCACTCGAAAAACACAATATATTTGAGCCACCTCGCCGCGCCGGGTCAGGATATCTTGTTGGCTGGCTGCTGCACCCCTGAGTCACTCCCTTGCTGCTGGAGGGACTGCAGAAAGCGGCGCGACCCTCAGAAGGCCTCACCACGCAGGGCAAGCCGATGCGGCGCCTATGGGAGGGGGCGTGTCGGGTGGGTGTTGAGTAAGGATGTCGGAGGTGTCCTTAGCTAACATGGGATGCAAGGCGAGGCTGTGGGACTGGGAGGGAGGCGAGGGGTGATAGCGTGGCCACCGAGAGAGTGGCCATCTCTCTCGGTGGCCACGGTGATAGTGGGTGAAAACAGGGGTGAGGGACGGGAGGGAAGGATTGGGCTTGAAGATGAGGGAGGAAAGGACAGTTTAGGAGTAGGAGAGAGACGGGAGGGTGTGAATAGGAGGGAGTAGTAATGGTCAGCAGGGAGTAATGGGAGTTTGGGGAGTAATGGTATAATTATAGTAGGAGTAGTATAGTATGGTAGGTAGTATATAATGGTAGTATAGTATAGTAGTATATTTATAGTAGGAGTGAGGGATGGGAAGGCGGGGATGTTAGGATGAGGGGCAAAAATATGAATGTGGTACAAGGGAAGAAGGAAGCGAGGAGGTATGAGATAGGGAAGGAAGAAGGAAGAATACAAAGGAATACAAAGACAAAACAGACAGTAACAACCCTTCAGGACAAAACGAGGTTGCCTGTGTGACTACTTTCTACCACTATAGTTTCTACGTGTTAGAGGTAAAAGAATAGCAAAGTTGAAGGCTCCCTCTCCTCAAAGTTGGAGGAGGAGGAGGAGGAGGAGGAGGAGAAGGAGGAGAGGAGGGGGAGGAGGAGGAGGAGGAGGAGGAGGAGGGAGGAGGAGTTGGAGGAGGGAGGAGGAGGAGGAGGAGGCGGAGGAGTGAGTAGGAGAGGAGGAGAGAGCGAGATGAGAGGATCGTCGTGAGTGGTGTGATCCGCCGCCATAATGGACACTGCCACAGCGTCGCCGCGTCGGGCCTTTGAAGTCTTGAGTTAATTGACAGTTTTATGTTTTTTATGACGAGGCGAAGATTAGACTGATCATTTTAAGCTGTTGTTGTTGTTGTTGTTGTTGTTGTTGTTGTTGTTGTTAATGATGATGATGATGATGTACTAGTTGTCGATATGATTGTTACCTCCGCCAACGAAGTTGGAGGGGTTATGTTTTCACCCGATCTGTCTGTCTGTGTCTGTTTGTTAGTGTACAGGATTTCTCAAAGTTAACCAATAATTTAGACCAAACTCATATTACCAATTCTATTTGTATAAGAAGAACTGATTTAATTTGGATGAAATCTATTAACAACTGTTGCATGGAACAATTGTGAAATATTCGGCGGAGGTATGCGCTCATATGAGTGCAATATATATATTATTATATATATATATATTATATATTATATATTATATATATTATATTATATATATATAATTTTTAATATATTAATCACAACTGTTGCCATGGAACCAATTATTGTAAATATTCGGGCGGAGGTATGCGCTCTACTGAGTTGCCCCCCCCTCCCCCTAGTTGATGATGTAATTGTTGTTGGTTCTGTTTTTGTTATGCTTGATGTTATTGTTAATATTATTATTTTTATTTTTATAATCATTGTTATAATTTTTCTCAATCATTATATTATATTATTATTATTATTATTATTATTATTATTATTATTATTATTATTATTATTATTATTATTATCATTTATCATTATCATAAATTTTTCTCCTATAGTAAAACCAGAATATGAAGAGCGTTTGGGCATTGGCATGTTCGGGGACTCCGCTGATTGCGGCCCCTAAGTTTCATATTTTTCTGTCCCATGAACTGCATCATGCGCTGATTCAATATTCAACCCATTTACCACCGAAATAAATATTCTATTAAGAGAAAAAAATTGTCAGTAATGGAGTCTACAATAGGCAATATCACTATTAGTCACTGTTCATTTCGGTTAGGTAAATTTGATGACGTTACGGGCGATCACTCAGGACTTCTCTCGCCGTGGCCGCCTCAGTACTTGGGGCCTCGCCTCTTTGTCTTACGGGAACCCCTGTGCTGTCCCTGTGACTGCTTCTCATCCCGCCGAGAGCCTTGCTGAGGCGTCGCGTGATCCCTCTGCTGAGACAGCTGCTGACGATCGCTGCCCCGACGGTTGAAGGAGGCACACCCTTGCGTTCCGCTGCTGCCTCGAGGCCGTTCCTCCTCCGCCTACTTGTCGTGTTCCCTCTGAGGAGCCTGTCGCTCAGGCCTCATGTCCGACATGACCCTCTGTGGGGGGCTGTACCCCTCCAGCAGCTGGCCTAGCAGGGAACACGGCGCGGTGGATAGTTCCGGGGCGTTCAGGGCAGGCCCCAGCACAGAGAAGGCGTGCTGGAACGCCTTCTGGACGTCCCAGATGCGATAAGACGATCGGCCCACGTCGTTCCCTGGCGTGAGGGGGTCTTGGATGCAGAGTGGTGACCTGCGGTGATTCTTGGGCATTGCGGTGGGCACGTCCTCTATCCGCAGGTAGCGGCCGCCCTCCAGCACGCTGATGCCCTTTGTATAGGGGAACTCGTGTCCATAAAAATGAAAGAAACGGACCACAACCCTGCCCAGGTCTTCCTGGTCTTCCTCCGACACCTGAAGCTGCAGGAGGCTGGTGGCCATGAGGGTGACGGAGTACGAGGATACTCCGACGGTGAACACCTCAGCGAGGCCCAGACTTTTCAAGTAGTATTTCACCAACAACACCAGCGGCGTCAGGCTCTTGTACTGGCGCATAAAGCTTTGCACCAGCGTAGCGGCGCGCACGGCCGCCACGCTGCCCAGGGATATGTCCATGGGAAGGCCTGTCTCCTGGTGCAAGAGCTTCGCCAGGGGCACCACTGCCCTCGCGATGACGGTGATGGTATCGCGCGAGGCAACACGGTGCCGCAGGAAGGTGTCTCGAAGGGCGTACAGTGGCTACGGCGAAGTTGGTCACTGGCCCACCAGCGTTACATCCACGTCGCTGTCAGGCAGGTAGAGGCCATAGGCCTGGCTACCCGTCACCTCGACGCGCGCTTGGGGCCATATTGCAGCCACCGCACGTCGCACATCCGTCACGGGACGCATGCGGCGCCGGACTTCTGCCTCGGAACCTCCAGCCCACAGCTTGAAATCTAAGACATCCTGATGAAGCGCTGACAGGCTGCCGGTGTGGCAGGAGGCCGAGCACTGCTGTGTGCGCGGGGCAGGCCGCGGGGTGGTGGCTGGCTGCCGTGAAACTGGCGGCGTCTCTACTCTACTGGTGCTCGTCTTTACCTCGGCCTCCTCGTCGAGATTCTCGGCCTCGTAGATCTTGACGTCAGCCTCGCCCTCCTCGTTGGCGGGCTCTGCCTCGCAGGGCTTGACGTCAGCCTCGGCCTTCTCGTCGGCGGGCTTTGCCTCACAGGGCTTGACGTCAGCCTCGGCCTTCTCGTCGGCGGGCTCTGCCTCGCAAGGCTTGACGGCAGCCTCGGCCTTCTCGTCGGCGGGCTCTGCCTCGCAAAGCTTGTCGGCAGCCTCGGCCTTCTCGTCGGCGGGCTCTGCCTCGCAAGGCTTGACGGCAGCCTCGGCCTTCTCGTCGGCGGGCTCTGCCTCTCAAGGCTTGACGGCAGCCTCAGCCTTCTCGTCGGCGGGCTCTGCCTCGCAAGGCTTGACGGCAGCCTCGGCCCTCTCGTCGGTGGGCTCTGCCTCGCAAGGCTTGACGTCAGCCTCGGCCTTCTCGTCGGCGGGCTCTGCCTCGCAAGGCTTGACGTCAGCCTCGGCCTTCTCGTCGGTGGGTTCTGCCTCGCAAGGCTTGACGGCAGCCTCGGCCTTCTCGTTGGCGGGCTCTGCCTCGCAAGGCTTGACGGCAGCCTCGGCCTTCTCGTCGGAGGGCTCGGCCTCGCAAGGCTTGACGGCAGCCTCGGCCTTCTCGTCGGCGGGCTCGGCCTCGCAAGGCTTGACGGCAGCCTCGGCCTTCTCGTCGGAGGGCTCGGCCTCGCAAGGCTTGACGGCAGCCTCGGCCTTCTCGTCGGCGGGCTCGGCCTCGCAAGGCTTGACGGCAGCCTCGGCCTTCTCGTTGTGCTTCTGCACCGCCAGACCTCCCTGCACGGGTGTCTTCTCGGGGCGACGCTGCCTCAAACACCACAGAATCCTACACATGAACGCAAGAGCAGCCATCACCATCCAGGCCAGCAGGCAGGTGCGGCTGTAAGCCCAGTAGGCCTCGGTAATTTCCGCGAAGTGCTCCTTGAGGCAATCAAAGTGTCCTCTGGTCTGGCGTGCCTTCAGGAACGATCCCAACACCGGCACGTGCCTCCACCAGACACTCTGCGGGGCCGGGCAGGCGACGAACACGTTCACCACGCGGGGAGGCTGCAGGGGGCCCAGCCACTCCAACCCCCCCTGGTGCTCCCACTGCCTGAGGGCCCCAAGCATGCCCCCGCAGGGTGCCTGCAGGTCCAGGCTGGCCAAGGATAGCCACGCCAGCACTGACACGAGGCTCATCATCATTGTAGCCATGGATTGCATCCTGGTAACATGGAACAAGATGCCTGGGAGCGTCATTGAGGAGTGAGTGAGGACCATTGGGGTCTGCTTTGCCCCTGCACTGCAAACACAAAACATGCATGGCTAAGATGAAAACTTGGATTCCACTAAAAGGGTAAGGGTTCCACTCTTCCAGCCTGGCGTGTCTGTGTATGTAGCAGGAGGTGTACCTGGAGTAAGAGGTAGCAGCTGATTGGCTGAGGGAGTTAATAGGTAGGAGTTGATTGGCTGGGGGAGGAGAATTCTTCTTCCTCTTCTTCCTCTTCTTCTTCCTACTTGGCTGGGCAGTGAGTGTATTCCTCAATCTTCCTAATATCTGGCTTATACTTCCTTTCTTTATCCATCTTCCCTTATCATCGATCTATATATTGCATCCATTCCTCCTTTCGCTTCTCTAAGTCCACCATTTACTGATCACGTTCCTTTTTATACGCATTACAACCTCGCATCTTCTTTGTTTTGTCTTTTTTTTTAGGGTTTAATATAGATTCATTAGTTCATATAGATTTCACCTTTAAAGAGTCGTTTTTAGTACTGAATACCGAATAGTGGAGAGAGAGAGAGAGAGAGAGAGAGAGAGAGAGAGAGAGAGAGAGAGAGAGAGAGAGAGAGAGAGAGAGAGAGAGAGAGAGAGAGAGAGAGAGAGAGAGAGAGAGAGAGAGAGAGAGAGAGAGAGAGAGAGAGAGATTTTTTTTTTTTAGCCATAATAATGATAATCACCAAGAATGATATCACCGAATACTAGGCCATATATAACTTAATGAAACAAGATACAGCTATTTTATCAAGAAGGAAAACAACCCAGAACAGTAAGTATTAGGGACGGAAAAAACACACCATCGCTTATATATTATTAAGGAGGAAAAAAGATAGAGTCGTTAATATTGACGAGGAAAAATCATGTAATCGATACTAATAAGGAGAAAAAACACGCTCCCTATCACTGCGGAGGAAAAGACCACAATTGTTATTAATGATGAGGAAAACAACATGATTAGTAGGAGGAGGAAATATTTGCAGGTAATGAACAGTGATGTGTGTGTGTGTGTGTGTGTGTGTGTGTGTATTCATCTAGTTGTATTCATCTAGTTGTATTCATCTAGTTGTATTCATCTAGTTGTGTTTTACAGGGCCAGAGCAACGCTCGTGTGGCCCCGTCTCCATATCAACATTTTTATCATTCATCCTTAGTGTTTTGTGTTGGCCGAAGCCACCACCCCGGAGAGCAGGTCACAAACCCCGGCTAACACCCGGTACCCATTCACTGCTGGGTGGACAGGGGCTCGGGTTTTAAGGAAACAGCCCATATGTTTCCGCTCCGCCCGGGGATCGAACCCGGGACTTCTCGGTTGTGAACCGAGCGTGCTACCCCTACACTACGGAGTACCCTATGTGTGTGTGTGTGTGTGTGTGTGTCTGTGTCTGTGTCTGTGTCTGTGTGTGTGTGTGTGTCTCTGTGTCTGTGTCTGTGTCTGTGTCTGTGTCTATGTCTATGTCTATGTCTATGTCTATGTCTGTGTCTGTGTCTGTGTCTGTGTCTGTGTCTGTGTCTGTGTCTGTGTCTGTGTCTGTGTCTGTGTCTGTGTCTGTGTGTCTGTGTCTGTGTCTGTGTCTGTGTCTGTGTCTGTGTCTGTGTCTGTGTCTGTGTCTGTGTCTGTGTCTGTGTGTCTGTGTCTGTGTCTGTGTCTGTGTCTGTGTCTGTGTCTGTGTCTGTGTCTGTGTCTGTGTGTGTGTGTGTGTGTGTGTGTGTGTGTGTGTGTGTGTGTGTGTGTGTGTGTTAGTTGATATAAATTCTCATTTCTCTTCTTCTCTTCCATATTTTTCATCTCCTGCTTCTCTTAATTTCTCTAATTTCCTCCCTCTTCTTCTCTTTCTCTTCCTCTCCTCCTCTTCCTCTCCTCCTCTTCCTCTCCTCCTCTTTCTCTCCTCCTCTTCGTCTCCTCCTCTTCCTCTCCTCCTCTTCCTCTCCTCCTCTTCCTCTCCTCCTCTTCCTCTTTCTTGTCATCTCTTTCTCCTGCTCCTCTTAATTTTTCTAGTATCCTTCTTCTTCTCTTTCTCCTCCTCCTTCTGCTCTTCCTCCTCTTCCTCCTTATCCTCTTCCTCTCCCTCCTCATTCTCCTCTATCTCTTTCTCCTCTTCCACTGGGGGGGAGTAGAGGAGGAACTCACAGCCTCTAACCTGATCACGACG
>JACEEZ010020733.1:177500-185000 GCA_016584305.1 Chionoecetes opilio
CTGGCTAAGTGTACTCTTAAGTATATCCATAAGAGTGACGGTGTGTGCTTACCTGAACTAATTCTTTCCAGGTACGTGATGAAGGCAGCGAGGAAGGGGAGAGGAGGAGGAGGTGGAGGAGGAGGAAGAGGAGGAGGAGGTGGATGTGGTGGATGAAGGTAAGAGAGGAGAGTGGAAGAGGAGGAGGAGGAGGAGGAGGAGATGGAGGAGGAGGATGAAGGAGGAGGAGGATTACATAGGATTACATAGGAATAACAGACACCAGGAGACCTATTGGTCCATGACGAGGGTATCTGCTGAGCTACATACTACTAACTATCAACTACTTGTAAGAAAACAGTTGGAAAATGATACCATGTCCTTAAAAGAAGATAGGAACACGGAAGTTTCGTAGTGCAGAAAAATAGGGTATGAAATATACTAACTACAACTACCACTACCACTACAACTAATCGATCCGGGGACTAAATATGAATTCGCAGGGCACTATCAATACCCATTTACTTTACAGTGCGCGTCAAGCCTGTTTTTAAATGTAGTTATTGTGCTGGCTTCGACAACATTTGCTGGTAACTTGTTCCATCGATCAACAACTCTCACATTGAAATAATTTTTACGGAGATCAGTGATGCAACGTTGACCGTTTAGTTTTAAACCATTATTTCTTGTTGTCACTTGAGTTGAAAGCTCGAATAGGTTCTCTTGATTAATGACATCAAATCCTTTTAGGATCTTAAAGGTTTCTATCAAGTCCCCACGGATTCTACGATCCTTTAAGGAAAACATATTAAGTTTCCGCAGTCTCTCTTCATAAGATGAATTTCGCAGAGATGGAATTTGTTTGGTTGCTCTTCTTTGCACTGATTCCAATTTTGCTTGGTCTTTTACGAAACAGGGCGACCAGAATTGAACGGCATATTCCAAGTGTGGCCTAACCAAGGACGTGTATAATTGTGTCATTACTTTCGGAGTTTTGTGTTCAAAGTTGCGTTTAATAAAGCCCAACATCATATTCGCCTTTTTACTGGCAGCTAGGCAATGCGGACTGGTTTTCAGATCATTACTGATGATGACACCTAAATCCTTTTCCTGCTGTACTTCAGTTAACGATTTATTTTGCATTTGATAGTTATATTTGAGGTTATCGTTACCTATATGCATTACTTTACATTTATCGGAATTGAATTTTAATAGCCATTTATCACTCCAGTCTGATAGTTTGTCGAGGTCACGTTGTATGAGTTCGCAGTTTTCTCTAGTATATGCTTTACCGCCTAATTTGGTGTCATCTGTAAATTTCGATATTTTGAGGAGGAGGTGGAGGAGGAGGAGAGGAGAGTGGAAGAGAAGGAGGAGGAGGAAAAGGAGGTAGATGAAGGCAGGAGAGGAGGAGGAGGAGGAGGAGGAGCAGGAGCAGGAGCAGGAGCAGGAGAGTAGAGTGGAAGAGCAGCAGGAGGAGGTAAGTGTGTGTAGTGGAGGGAGGGAGGGAGAGGGAACGGTCTTGGTGGAAATTAATGTTTTATTATTTTTTTCTCTTTTTTTTCTCCGTCCCTTGATCGGAGGCAGAGGCATTATGTGTTGCGTTGTACTGCTAATAACTCAGCCCCACACAATGGCTGCTGCGGGGCCGTGGCTGCACCAGAAGTAGTAGTAGGAGAGAGTAGAGATATATAGAGAGAGAGAGAGAGAGAGAGAGAGAGAGAGAGAGAGAGAGAGAGAGAGAGAGAGAGAGAGAGAGAGAGAGAGAGAGAGAGAGAGAGAGAGAGAGAGAGAGAGAGAGAGAGAGAGAGAGAGAGAGAGAGAGAGAGAGAGAGAGAGAGAGAGAGAGAGAGCAGTGCATATTAGAAGAGTGTATAATTATTGCGTTAATGACTCACGCCCCATGACTCACGCTCCATGACTCACCTTGGGTCACACCGTCGCCTTGCTCCGCCACAAATCACCCCACACAGCCTGGGAGGCCCTCCGCCGCTGGCTGCCCGGCGCCCTGCCACGCCCGCCCGCCCATACATCACCGGGCGGCGTGGTGACCTCCCCCTCCCTCCCCTCCACGCCCTGGTGCCTGGGGTGGGCGTGAGGGTCAGTGGGCGGAGGGTCTCTGCGCGGCGCCTTGTGGTCATGGCGGGCGGGGAGATAATGTTGATGTGCGTGGCGTGAGGGTGAGGGTGAGAGGCCTCGCCACACACACTCCTACACACGCACTTCACGCAGGCACACCAGCCTTTCATGCCACTCGTGCCGTGGTCCATCCTGGGCGGCGTGATTTATGGCGGCGCGTCGCGGGTGACGGTGCGATGCCGCAGGATGGGCGGCGGCGGCGGGGACGGAGGTAATCTCCTGGCCGGGTTGTGGCGTGCCCGATGTAGGCTGGAGGACCGTAGGTTTGGCTGCCTGTGTACCTGTGACTGTTGCTGCACCCGCCGGAGCAGCAGCATGGCGAGGAGTGGGGTCGGGAGGGCTGGAGGCAGAAGGCGGGGCGGGCCGTCACCGGGGCACTGCGGGAGCCTCGCCGTGGCCGTCCCCGCAGGCTGGGGTCGCCGCCCCACGCCGGGGAGTCCCAGTAATTTGTGGCTGTCAAGATCAGGATCCGGGTCAAGTACACGCCAGTGGCCTACGAGGCGGGGGGGGGGGGAGAGAAGGAAGAGAGAGAAGAGAGAGAGAGAGAGAGGAGAGAGAGGAGAGAGAAGAGAGAGAGGGGAAAGAGTGGAACATTGTCGGCACTCCGGGTTTCCTGCCATTCCATAGGCCCCCGGTCCACCGCCGGCCCCCCGTTTGCACAGCCCTGGATGTGGATGGGGGAAATGATATGTGTATAGTGGAGGGCCCTGGCGTACCCTCAAGGAATCACAATGCCCACCCAAAAAACGTCATATCCCCTGAACCCATCCACTCCTCACTTTCAATCCTACCCCCCATCAAAATCCATCCCAAGATCCCCTTTAATTCCACCACCTCCACATTCCCCAACATCGGCATTTTGATCCACACACCCGGCAGGACCATGGGGTTGAGGGCACTTGGAAGGGCGCCAGTAAACATGAGGACGCGAACCCAGCTCCAGCAAGCAGCCGGCGGGGGAAAAAAGGGGGAGAGGGGAAGGGCGAGAAAGAGGGGGAAATAGTAAACTGCAGAAAAACCCCACAGGCACCACAGGGACAAGGGTTTATTTTTATTTTTTAGGACAAAAACATCAGGAACACCCCAGACACATGCCTGGAGGAATGGGAAACGGAGGAGTTTTTTTTTGGGGGAAGGCAAGGGGGGAAAACAGGACAGGATAAGGATGATAACAGAAACGATAATTTTTTTGTAATGCCCCAAAAGGGGCCTTTGTTAAAAGGTCAGGGGGGGTGCAAGAAAGGGGCACGAACCGATTATAACGAAGAGAGAAAAAGGAGAGAAGAGGGAGAGAGAGAGAGAGAGAGAGAAGAGAGAGGAGAAGGGGAGAGGAGAGAGGAGCCCCTTTTTAAAAAAATATCGTCCCCCCCTTCATTTTTTTATGTTATTCTATTCCAAGTCTATTATGCCATTCATCCATCCCTTGATTTGTAAGCCAATTTCAGCCTATCTTCCCTCTAGGCCTAAATGGAATAAGAGTGGAGGGAGTGAGTGAAGGGACGGGGAGGGAGGGGGGGTTGTGGGAGTTGTGGATTGGGAGGGGGGGGGGGAGTTGGGGAGGGAGTGGGGGGGGTGGGGGTGTTGGGGGGGTAAGGGAGGAGTGAGTGGTCATGAATGTTCCCTATTTAGACAGCACGCGATGAAAAATTTCGATTTTTCGGACAAAGAACCGAAACAAGATTTATTTATATCTTGTTTTTGCCGAAAAACATCGATAAATCCTCTCTTTTCTTCTCCCTCTCTCTCTTCTCCTCTCCTCTCTCTCTCTCTTCTCTCTCTCTCCCTCTCCTTTCTCTCTCTCTCTCTTCCTCTCTCTCTCTCTCTCTCTCCTCTCCTCTTCTCTCCTTTTCTCTCTCTCTCTCTTCTCTCTCTCTCTCTCCTCCCCTAAGCTTCTATACTGCTCTCTCCTCCTCTCTCTCTCTCTTCTCTTCTCTCCTTCTCTCTCTCTCTCTCTCTCTCTCTCTCTCTCCTCTCGCAAATGGAGG
Source organism: Chionoecetes opilio (assembly GCA_016584305.1). Taxonomy (NCBI): domain Eukaryota; kingdom Metazoa; phylum Arthropoda; class Malacostraca; order Decapoda; family Majidae; genus Chionoecetes; species Chionoecetes opilio. The sequence goes on from JACEEZ010020733.1 coordinate 181,604, forward strand.
AGGAAGGGAGAGGGTAAAGAAAGCGGGGAGAAGGAAGGGGATAAAGGAGAGAGAGAGAGAGAGAGGAGAGAAGAGAAAGAGAGAGAGAGAGAGAGAGAGAGAAGGGGAAGGAGAGAGAGAGAGGAGAGGAGGAGAGGGGAGAGAGAGAGACTATCACCCACTATTCCTTACCTTGTTGTCAGCATGCAAGTTTCCACCTTTACATAATCTGGGTCCTGACTTGTCTTTCGGCTCGTGTAACGCCTTACTTGTGCCTCCCTCTTAGGCAACCTTCCTTTTTCGTCCTTTACAGCGTGTTCAAAGTGACGACCATCTTCAGGGAGGCTCATCAATCGCCTTCGTGTTCACTTATAAATGTATCTTTTATTTTACGTTTATGCTTTCTTGAATATTTCTGCTAATTAATTTACTTTGCTTTTTATATTTTGCATTCGTGTATTTACTATTAATCTAACTTACTATTAATATTTTGCCTTTCCATACTAACTTTTACGGAGAAAACAAAGTAAACCAAATTATTTTCTTAATCAAACTACAAAAGAAAAAAATTAAAAATTGAAAAAAAAAATAAAAATCTAGTAGATAACAGCAAAAGGATTAAAGTTTCTTGTTTTTTTAAAAGGGGGCGTTAAAAAAAAACATTGTACATATGATTTCAAAAAACAAAGGGTTTTGAGAGTCTTTCATTTTTGTCTTTTTTTTTTATTGGGTAAAAAAAACAAATTTCCAAAAATAAAACAGATGGCGACCCCCTCCTTCCCCTTTCCCTTTTTTCCCTTTCGCCCCACTCTTTCTTTTCTCTCTTTTTTCTCGGGAAACTTTAAATTAAAAAACCTCTTTCCAAATAAAATAAATTCTTTTAATTTGGTTCCCCGAATCTGTTCCGCCCCCCTTTCTTCGTTGGCAAAAAAAAAACTCCCCCTTAATTTGGGGTCCTAAAAAAACCCCTAAAGTATTTTCCAAATCCTTTTAAAATCTTCCAAAAAAACAAACAAACAAAAAAAAAAAAAAAAAAAAAAAAAAAAAAAAAAAAAAAAAAAAAAAAAAAAAAAAAAAAAAAACCCCCCCCCCCCCCCCCCCCCCCCCCCCCCCCCCCCCCCCCCCCCCCCCCCCCCCCCCCCCCCCCCCCCCCCCCCAAACCCCCCCCCAAAAAAACCCAAACCAAAACCGGCCCCCCCCCGGCCACCCCACCCACCAAAACACCCCCAAAAACAACCCACCCCCCCCACACACAACACACACACCCCAAAACCCCCATTTATAAAAGCTCCTTTTTTCCCGCCAACGTGAAAAAAAATTTCTATTCAAGTTTAAAAGATCGGGCAGTCTGTGTCCTGCCCCCCAAAGGGCTACTTTTTTACTGTCGTCTCGCCAAAAAAAAGTGAGGAAAAATGCTAAAACAGTTATTTTGGGGCAAAAAAAAAGTAAAACAACGCTAAAACGGGTAAATCAGTCATATATAAACTACTGTGTAACATCTTCGGGGGGCATATAAAAATCGTAGGATGCTTAAAATTCAATTTGGGCGGCGACTTCACTGCAGGTGGGACTTCGGGTTTTTAGGTGTGAAAGAAGCAAAAAAAAATTAAAAGAAAGTGAATATTTTGATCAATAAATAGAGTTTTTATTCCCTTTAAAACAACTTTTTGGGTTTTTTTTGGGTTTTGCGCCAAAATTTTCTCTTTAAATTTTCATCTTTTTATTCTGTCGTGATAAATATAAAAAACATTATCATTTTATTCTTTGCCCATTACAAACATAGTATTTATTTCTGCTGTCCTCTCTCTCTTCTTTTGCTCAAAACTCTCTCTCTCTCTCTCTCTCTCTCTCTCCCCTCTCTCTCTTCTCCTCTCTCCTCTCTCTCTCTCTCTCTCTCTCATCTCCTCTTCTCTCTCCTCTCTCTCCCCCCCTTCGTTCCACCTTCCCACCATGTCTTTCCTTTCATTCCTCCTATAATTATACAATTCGCTCTAATTTTGTTTCCTGATATATCTTTCTAGTTCTGCCTTTCCTCCCTTTCTTCCTATTGGCATATCCTTTATCCTTCTTTCTTGTAGTGCTTCTCTTATCCTTTAAATTCATGGCTGTCCCCAATCCTTCATCTCCCCCCCACACACACACACACACCACCACACACACGCCACACACACACACCCACCCACCCACCCACCCCCCACCCAACCACCCACCACCCACCCACCCACCCACCCACCCACCCACCCCCCACCCAACCACCCACCACACACAACACCCACACACACCCCCCACACACCCACACACCCACCCCCCCACACACACACACACACACACACACACACACACACACACACACACACACACACATCATTATGCCCTATATAAGGTTCACAAACTATTAGCAAAGTTCTTGGCGAAACGACGGCAGTTTTTTTTCCTCCTCCTCCTCTCCTCCTCCTCCTCCTCCTCCTCCATTACCTTTTTAAGTATCCAGCGTATTTTGGACATCACTTAATATTCATTTGAGCTATATTTTTTCCCCCTAGCTGTCTGTTTTTTTGATCTGGTTTTCATCGCGACGCCGGAATTCGTGGCTGTGATTAAATGTCTCGGATTGCTGATCGTCTAAGACCTCTACAAAAGGGAATCACTAAATGACTTCATACCGAATGTGTCTACCGAGTTTTAAGCACCTTTTTCTCGTACTTGTTTTACCTGTTGGGAGGAGGAGAGGAGGAGGAGGAGGAGGAGGAGGAGGAGGAGGAGATGATGATGGTGGTGGATAGGAAGATTAATATGGAAGAGGAGGAGGAGGATAGGGCGTGAGGGAAGGGATGGGAGAGAAAGGAGAGACGAGACAAGTTCTATGGCAACAAATCGCCTTCATTATCTGTCGACATGTTTTCATTTAGCGACGCCCCGATCACAAAGCCCTTCGCCCTTCCTCCTTCCTCCTCCTCCTCCTCCTCCTCCTCCTCCTCCTCCTCTCCTCCTCCCCCCCTTGTCCTTCCCTCCTTCAGGACCTACATAAGGAAAAAAGGGGGTGTGAGGCTGTTTTATCCTTCTTCCCCTTTCCCCGTACTATTTTTCTCCACTTCCTTTTTCATTAACTCTGGTTTCCCCTCCTCCCGCCCCTTCCTGCACGATAAAATCCCTTTTTTCTCTTCGCCTTTTCACATGGATTCTTTTTTTCCTCTCTATTCCCTCTTTTTTACTCCTTTTCCCTTCCCTTTTTCTTCCTTGCACTATAGCTGCTACTCTCTCTCTCTCTCTTCTCTTTTCTCTCTTTCTCTTCTTCTCTTTCTCCTCTCTCTCTCTCTCTCTCTCTTCTCTCTCCTCTTTTCTGTCTCTTCTCTTCCTTCTCTCTCTCTCTCTCTCTCTCTCTCTTTTCGCTCTCTCTCTCTCTCTCCTCTCTCTCCTT
>JACEEZ010020733.1:187500-213945 GCA_016584305.1 Chionoecetes opilio
ACACCCTCCCCAACCTCCCCAACCTCCACACACCCTCCCCAACCTCCCCAACCTCCCAACACCCCCAACCTCCCCACCCCTCCCCAACAACCTCCCAACACCCTCCCCAACACCTCCAACACCCTCCCCAAACCTCCCCAACACCCTCCTCAACACCCTCCCCAACAACCTCCCCAACAACCTCCCAACACCCTCCCCAACACCTCCAACACCCTCCCAACCTCCACAACACCTCCCCAACCTCTCCAACACCTCCCCAACCTTACCAACACCCTCCTCAACCTCCACAACACCCTCCCCAACCTCCTCAACCTTCCCAACCTTACCAACCTCCCCAACACCCTCTCCAACCTTCCCAACACCCTCCCCAACCTCCCCAACACCCTCTTCAACCTCCATAACCTCCCAACACCCTCCCCAACCTCCCAATACCTCCCCAACCCCCCCAAACCTCCCCAACCTCCCCATACCTCCCCAACCTCCCCAATACCTCCCCAATACCCTCTCCAACCTCCACAACACCACCTCTCGAGCTCTCTCCCTCCCCAACACCCTCCACTCTAATGACACTATTATTAACATGTCTTCGATTTTGACTCAATTTTTCCCTTTAATATAGTTCTCTTCCGCACCTGACTCACCTCACTCCTTTGACTCAAATCTGGTTCTCCATGAGTCAGTACTGTCCTTCTCTGACTCAATTCCACCTATCCTTGACTCATTTTTATTCCTATCTGACTCCCTCCTGTCATCTAATCTTATTGAAACACTTGGGTTATAATTATCGAATCGGAATCTATGCTAATTTACATTTTAAGAGAGAGAGAGAGAGAGAGAGAGAGAGAGAGAGAGAGAGAGAGAGAGAGAGAGAGAGAGAGAGAGAGAGAGAGAGAGAGAGAGAGGAGAGAGGAGAGAGGAGAGAGAGAGAGAGAGGAGAGAGAGAGAGAGAGAGGAGAGAGAGAGAGAAGAGAGAGAGAGAGAGAGAGAGAGATAACAATTCATTAAACATCTTTGGCTTATAGAATTCAGCATCGAAACAGCGAGGGAATTTTGATGTCAATATTTGTCACCTCACATTATGTCAAAGCCGAGGACACATTTTTTTTTCTTTCCTTTTTTGGCCAAACTCCTTTTTTGGAGCTCGCTAAGGGCGCCGCCACGTCCGGCCTTGAGGGAGGACGTGAAGGGGATGATAAGATGTAAAAAATAGCATAACTTTACATGGAGAAAAAAAATGATATACTATTCCTTTGCCCCCCCCAAAAAAAACCCCTGCTAACTTCAGATAACGCAGATCAAAGTTATTTCACAAGTGTTAAAAACTTTAACCTTTGAGACCAAACAAATTTCTTGAATTTTAGGTACCAATAGACGATTTTTAGTAAAATAAAAAGAAATATTTTATACTATGACCTGCTAGTACCTTGCCACAAAACTAATTTGGTATATTGTGCCCTTTCGAAATTTTATGGCCAAACATACATTTTTTGAAAAAGGAAAAGATCGGGGCAAAAGGGTTAACTTGGCTGTCCAAAGGGACCCCGGGGATTTACTGTGACTGTTGTAGCATTAAAAAACCCCCGGGGGGACGTGTTAGTTGGGGAGTGTTGATGGGGACGTTTTAGGTGGGGAGTTTTAGATGGGGAGGTTGTGGGGAGTTTGGGTGGGGACTGTTAAGGGGACGTGTTGTGGGGGTTTGATGGGAGTTTAGGTGGTGACGTGTTTGGGGGACGTGTTAGATGGGGACGTGTTGGGTGGTGACGTGTTAGAGGGGGGACGTGTTAGAGGGGACGTTTAGAGGGGGACGTGTTGGGGTGACGTTTTAGGTGAGTTTAGGGGGGGGAGTGTTAATGGGGACGTGTTGGTGGTACGTGTTAGTGGTGACGTGTTGAGGGGGACTGTTAGATGGGACGTTTTAGGTGGTGCGTTTAGGGGGTGACGGTTGATGGGGAGTGTTAGAGGGGACTGTTAATGGGACGTGTTGAGGGGACGTGTTAGGTGGGGACGTGTTAGAGGGATTTAGTTTGACGTGTTAGGGGGTGACGTGTTATGGGGACGTTTAGATGGGACGGTTAGGTGGGGACTTTAGGGGGGACGTGTTAGAGGGGGACGTGTTAGGGGGGGACGTGTTAGGGGGGCTGTTAGATGGGCGTGTTAGTGGTGACGTGTTGGGGGTGACGTGTTGGGTGGGGACGTGTTGAGGGGGACGTGTTGGTGGGGACTGTTAGAGGGGGACGTTTTAGGTGGTGACGTTTTTAGGTGGTAAAGTGTTAGGGGGGGACGTGTTAGTGGGGACTGTTAGTGGTGACGTGTTAGGTGGTGACGGGTTAGATGGGGACGTGTTAGATGGGACGTGTTAGATGGGGACTTTTAGGTGGGGACTGTTAGATTGGGACGTGTTATGGGGACTGTAGGTGGTGACGTGTTAGATGGGGGACGTGTTAGGTGGGACGTGTTAGGTGGGCGTGTAGATGGGGACTGTTAGATGGGACGTTATATGGGACGTGTTAATGGGACGGTAGATGGGACTGCTGGTGGTGACGTGTTAGATGGGGACGATCGTTAGATGGTGACAGTGTTTAGATGGGACGTTTAGTGGGGACGTGTTAGGTGGGGAACGTGTTAGGTTGGGGACAGTGTTAGATGGGACGTGTTAATGGGGACGTTGTTAGTGGGACGTGTTAGGTGGTGACGTGTTTAGATGGGGACTGTTAGATCGTGGACGGTTGATGGGGAACGTGTTAGTGGACGTGTTAGATGGACGTGTTCGTTGTGCTGTTGGTGTGAACGTCTTGGTGGACGTGTTTGAGGGACAGTGTTAGTTGGGGAGTGTTAATGGGGACGTGTAATTGGACTGTTAGGTGGGGACGTGGTATATGGGGACGTGTTGATGGGACGTGTTAGCATGGGACCGTTTAGGTGGTGGACGTGTTAGATGGGGGACGTGTTAGATGGGGACGTGTTAGATGGGGACGTGTTAGTGGGACGTGTTAGATGGGGACGTGTTAGATGGGACGTGTTAGAGGGGGACGTGTTAGGTGGTGACGTGTTAGATGGGGACGTGTTTAGGTGGGGACGTGTTAGATGGGGACGTGGTTAGATGGGGACGTGTTAGATGGGGACGTGTTAGATGGGGACGTGTTAGATGGGGACCGTGTTAGCTGGGACGTGTTAGATGGGGACGTGTTAGATGGGGACGTGTTAGGTGGTGACGTGTTAGATGGGGACGTGTTAGATGGGGACGTGTTAGATGGGGACGTGTTAGATGGGGACGTGTTAGGTGGGGACGTGTTAGATGGGGACGTGTTAGATGGGGACGTGTTAGATGGGGACGTGTTAGGTGGTGACGTGTTAGGTGGGGACGTGTTAGATGGGGACGTGTTAGATGGGGACGTGTTAGGTGGTGACGTGTTAGATGGGGACGTGTTAGATGGGGACGTGTTAGATGGGGACGTGTTATATGGGGCCCGTGTTAGATGGGGACGGTGTTAGTGGTGACTGTTGATGGGACGTGTTAGATGGGGACGTGTTAGATGGGGACGTGTTAGGTGGGGACGTGTTAGGTGGGGACGTGTTAGATGGGGACGTGTTAGGTGGGGACGTGTTAGAGTGGGGACGTGTTAGGTGGGGACGTGTTAGGTGGGGACGTGTTAGGTGGGGACGTGTTAGATGGGGACGTGTTAGGTGGGGACGTGAAAGCCATGAGACAGTAAGATGTAAAGGCAGGAATAAGTGAAATACAGGACATAAAAAAACCACGTCAAGTCGATACAGATATGAGAGAAAGATATAAATAACAGAAATAAAGGAATAGTGAGGGAATATTAGGATGAAGAGGGAATGAATATAATAGAAGGGATATTATAGATGAGGGAATGATTAATAGAAGGGAATATTAGGATGAAGAGGACATGAATATGAATAGAAGAATATTGGATGGAGGGATGAATATATAGAAGGGATATAGGATGAAGGGGGAATGATATAATGAAGGGATATTAGATGAAGAGGGAATGATAAATGGGGAAGGTTAGGATGAAGAGGAATGTTAATAGAGGGGAACTTTAGGATGAAGGGAATGATATAATAGAAGGGAACATTAGGTGAAGAGAATGATATATAGAGGGAATATTAGATGAAGAGGGATGATATATGAAGGGAACTATTAGGATGAGACGTGTGATATATGGGGATATGGATGAGAGGGACGAATTATAGAGGGAATATTAGGATGGGGAATGATATAAGGGGAATGTTAGGATGAAGAGGGAATGATATATAGAAGGGAATATTTAGGATGGAAGAGGGAATTAATATAATGAGGGACATTTCGGAGAGAGGAATGAATATAATGAGGGAATATTAGGCTGAAGAGGGAATGATATAATAGGGGAACTTAGATGAAGGGGAATGATATAATGAGGGAATATTAGGATGAAAGGGAAGTGAGTATAGAAGGGAATGTTAGGATGAAGGGGAATGATATAATAGAAGGGAATATTAGGATGAAGAGGGATGATATAGATGGAGGGATTTAGGATGAAGACGAATGAATATAGAGGGAACTATTAGGATGAAGGGAATGAATTAATAGAAGGGACTGTTAGGATGAAGGGGAAGGAATATTAGAATGGGAATATTAGGATGAGAGGAATGATATAATAGAGGGATGTTTGGATGAAGAGGGAATAAGTATAATGAAGGGACATATTAGGATGAAGAGGAAATGAATAATAGAAGGAATATTAGGATGAGAGGAATGAATATAATAAGGACATGGATGAAGAGGGATGAAATATAGAAGGGACATATTAGGATGAAGAGGAATGAATATAATAGAAGGGAATATTAGGATGAAGAGGGAATGAATATAATAGAAGGGAATATTAGGATGAAGAGGGAATGAATATAATAGAAGGGAATATTAGGATGAAGAGGGAATGAATATAATGAAGGAATATTAGGATGAGAATGAATATATAGAAGGGATATTAGATGAAGAGGGAATGAATATAATAGAAGGGAATATTAGGATGAAGAGGGAATGAATATAATAGAAGGGAATATTAGGATGAAGAGGGAATGAATATAATAGAAGGGAATATTAGGATGAAGAGGGAATGAATATAATAGAAGGGAATATTAGGATGAAGAGGGAATGAATATAATAGAAGGGAGTGAGGGAAATAGGATGAGATCAAATATATAAAAAAATGACTGTAGATAAAAAAAATAAAAAATAGATATGGAATGTAGTTGAGGAATGTAATAAAAAACATTAAAAGTAGGTAACATACAATAAAAGAATGCAGATATCTTGTTATTGTGTGTGTGTGTGTGTGTGTGTGTGTGTGTGTGTGTGTGTGTGTGTGTGTGTATTCATCTAGTTGTTGTATTTTACAGGGCCAGAGCAATGCTCGTGTGGCCCCGTCTCCATATCAACATTTTTATATCATTCATCCTTAGTGCTTTGTGTTGGCGGAAGCCACCACCCCGGAGAGCAGGTCACAAACCCCGGCTAACACCCGGTACCCATTCACTGCTGGGTGGACAGGGGCTCGGGTTTTAAGGAAACAACCCATTTGTTTCCGCTCCGCCCGGGGATCGAACCCGGGACTTCTCGGTTGTGGACCGAGCGTGCTATCCCTTACACCACGGAGTACCTAAGCGTGTGTAATAGTAATAGCAATAGTAGTAGTAAATTTATTGCCATTATTGTTACATCAATATATGGTATAAACAAACTTATATATACCTTGTCTATTAACGGCATGGTCTGTCCAGCCAAGACTCTTTGACAGACGGAAATTTATAATCTAAATTTGCAGTACACAGGCAACATTATTTTCTAAGAAATTATTTTGAATAGATTATGCAATCAAACTTTTCAACTACAGTAAATAAGATTCCAATTATGTAAAAACAATCACCAAATCTCCAACACATGCATTCTTACAAGCGTTAACAATATAGAACATCCACACTGACTTGTGTATTGACACACACTTACATCGTTCGCCTAACATCCTGTATTCTGACAAGTAAACAAATAACTCTTTATTTTCTTTTTAAATTGAAATAAATTACATGTAAATATTAATGTTTTTACATGAGTAGGAAGGGAATTCCACAGCTGAGGACCGTCACATACCACACTCTTGTTGTAGAGGCTTGTTCCAAATTGTGGACTCACTAGATTTATAGTATTACCCCTCGTGTTATGAGAACTTTCAATAAATTTGAAAAGTTTGTTACCTGTATAGATATTCATATTTAAAAAAATAAGCAACAATACAAAATATATTCTTATGAATTTGAAATTTAATATATTTAACTGAGAATAATTACGGCTGGTAGAATCAAATTTATCCATGAATAGAATAAATCTGATAATCTTATTTTGGGCTACTACTATTTTTTTCAAAAATGATGGCCATGTGCAACCCCATATGGAGACACAGTAGATCAGGTGAGGGTAACACAAAGTGTAATATATACTTAACATACTCTCTGTTGTTAGTTGATGGCGGACTCTATATAGGATGCCACATATTTTTGATAGCTTTGTACATACCTCATTAATATGATGGCTCCAATTTAAATTTTCATCGATAATTGCACCTAAAAACTTTGTATGAGAGACACGGTGTATTGGTTCACCTTCTATTAATATTGGGGGCATGACATTTTTTATTGAACGATGTGTGTGTATGTGTATGTGTATGTGTGTGTGTGTGTGTGTGTGTGTGTGTGTGTGTGGTGTGTGTGTGTGTGTGTGTGTGTGTGTGTGTGTGTGTGTGTGTGTGTACAGGGCCCTCACAGCATAGCAGGGGGGGGGGGGGCGGCAAGGAACGCGGCTTCTTATCTTATCACATCACAAGTACAGGCGAGAATTAACTTTACTTTGATTAGTGCATGGAGCGAATACCTGTGTCAGAGAGAGAGAGAGAGAGAGAGAGAGAGAGAGAGAGAGAGGAGAGAGAGAGAGAGAGAGGAGAGAGAGAGAGAGAGAGAGAGGAGAGAGAGAGAGAGAGAGAGAGAGAGAGAGAGAGAGAGAGAGAGAGAGAGAGAGAGGAGAGAGAGAGAGAGAGAGAGAGAGAGAGAGAGAGAGAGAGAGAGAGAGAGAGAGAGAGAGAGAGAGAGAGAAGAGGAGAGAGAGAGAGAGAGGCGCTAGCTAGCTTTTATAGAGTTCTGGGGCACAAAAATCCCTCAGAGCAAGATGAAAACGTGCGCGTAAATCCAGCGTTGGGCGAAGAGATGTCACTATTTTTTCTAGCCCAAGACTGGAATTTAGCGAAGCGACGCGTTGGCCAGACTGGTTATTGGGCGCCCCTGTGTTTAGCGTGGGCAGGTATTATGCTTTACACCCCATACTCACCTCTAGATCACCTATATTGCAGCTGTGTAGTCCCCTGCGTACCTGTGGTGGGGGTGGTGGTGGTGGTGGTAGTAGTAGAGGTTTTGACCCGTTATATGCACCTGTTGGGAAGGTAGAAGTAGTAGTTGTTGTTGTGGTTGTGGTTGTGGTTGTGGTTGTTGTTGTTGTTGTTGTTGTTGTTGTTGTTGTTGTTGTTAGGTAGGTAGATTGGTTGTTATATACATCTGTTGGGTATAGGTAGATGTGGTTGTTGTTGTTGTCAGGTAGATTGGTTTTGTTATATACACCTGTTGGGTATAGGTAGATGTGGTTGTTGTTGTTGTTGTTGTTGTTGCTGCCAGGTAGGTTGTTGGTTGTGTGTGTGTTGTAGGTGTAGCCTTATAAACCTTTATGTAACTCCTCCTCCTCCTCCTCCTCCTCCTCCTCCTTCACCGCCTTCTGCAGTGTTAAATCAGGTGATGGCGAGTTAGTGTTTGTGGGTGAAAAACAACTTGTCTTGAAGATGAAAAAAGGCAATGAAAAATGCTCTGCTTAGAAATAATGAGGAATGAGAGTGGAATGTTAAGGTATTGAGGAAGAGAGAGAGAGAGAGAGAGAGAGAGAGAGAGAGAGAGGAGAGAGAGAGAGAGAGAGAGAGAGAGAGAGAGAGAGAGAGAGAGAGAGAGAGAGAGAGAGAGAGAGGAGTGGACGGTCTCTCAGCTCGTCTCGCTCTATATATCAGACAGACGAACATTTTTGTGGCAGCCAAATAAGGCGACATATTTTCCCCGATAAAGAGGAGACACGTGAAGCCTCTTAAGCGTCGCGGCCGTCCACACGAGAACACGGGAGGCATGCGAGAACGACGTCAATAAACATGAGTGAGAGGGATAACAGAGAGAGAGAGAGAGAGAGAGAGAGAGAGAGAGAGAGAGAGAGAGAGAGAGAGAGAGAGAGAGAGAGAGAGAGAGAGAGAGAGAGAGAGGAGCTGAACTTTTTTTTCATCACGTAATACAACCTCATGCCACATACTATTCCAGAGAACGGCAATAAGCGTCCGGGTCTTTCAGTGTACCCAAATGTTGAATTGCATTGTGTTGGAGGCGTTCTAGTCTCTGTCCCGGCGCCGTCAGGGCTGTGCGAGGACCTACCTGAAGGACGTCCCGGAATGTGCTTAATTGAGAGGATGTTGAATTATCCAAGGCCAAGAGGAGTAAGATTTTGAATTATCCAAGGCCAAGAGAGTAAGATGTTGAATTATCCAAGGCCAAGAGAGTAAGATGTTGAATTATCCAAGGCCAAGAGAGTAAGATGTTGAATTATCCAAGGCCAAGAGAGTAAGATGTTGAATTATCCAAGGCCAAGAGAGTAAGATGTTGAATTATCCAAGGCCAAGAGAGTAAGATGTTGAATTATCCAAGGCCAAGAGAGTAAGATGTTGAATTATTTAAGGCCAAGAGAGTAAGGCCTTGGAGTAAAGCCTTATTCCCTTGGCCTTGGAATGACCTACCTCGCGTTTTTGTGAGGAAGGTGGAGAGAGATATAGCTGCCTCGGCTTTATGTAAGGAAAACCTGTTGTAGAGCTTCTGTTACTTCTACTACTACTACTACTACTACTACTACTACTACTACTACTACTACTACTACTACTACTACTACTACTACTACTACTACTACTACTACCACCACATCCACCATTAATACTACTCCTACTATACTACTACTACCATTACTACTACTTCTTCTTCTTCTTCTACTACAGTACTTCTACCACTACTACTACTACTACTGCCACCACTATCACTACTACCACCACCACCACTACTACGCCTCAAACATCTGGCTATCTCTCCGTCAATCCCCGCACAAGATCAACAGAGCGTAAAAAAAAACCGCAATCAAACCCCAGAGCCTCGTACCGACCTTTTGCAGTACTCCCATCGGGCCTCACCTCACACACCACTCACTTATAAAGACGTGATACCATCGGCCACAACGCGGGCACCAGCGGCGACCACACACAAACAACTATGGTCTATTTTTTGTAACGAGGCAAAAATTCCATTCAATCTTAAGGTCTCATGCTGAAAATGAGGCCAAATTTACTTGATAATATGGTTAACTATGATAAAATACAGCTGAAATTTAGAAGAACCGTAGTATTGCCTTCTCCTGGCATCAAATATCAGTCAGTAAGCAGCAAGGGGGCAGGATTTTTCACCTTGTTAAAAAAAATAGACTAGCTGCTCCCGCCTTGCCCGTGGTTGCGCCGCTGCTCCCTCACTCCCTGCAAGCTATTACTCCATTATGCAAATAGGACGAGCGATTGGCGAGCCACGAATAGCGAGCAACTCCTGTGCCAGTTTGTGCTTTGTTCCTCGAGATATTTTGTCCAAGTCTTGAAGTGTGACTCGAGTTGCTGGCTACCAGTGTCCGAGAGAGAGAGAGAGAGAGAGAGAGAGAGAGAGAGAGAGAGAGAGAGAGAGAGAGAGAGAGAGAGAGACAGAGACAGAGACAGAGACAGAGACAGAGACAGAGTAGACTGGACTATAATCATGAGGACAGTATTGACATGAGGCAGATCTGGACATGTCAATACATGTCTGCGTCTTGCTAAAGGGTTGGTATTTACAGTGACAGGTTTGCCGCGTCGTGTTAAGCCTCCTCGATGCTTACTAAATGTTTCGCTCATAAAGAATACGAAACATGGCCATTATAACGACTGCTCTTTAGCGACTAGACGTGTGGGACGAAATATATTGCAAAAACATCGCTCAGGGGCCGGCAAGTAGTTATGTGGTAGAATTCAATGAGACAGCAGGTAGTGGGCTTTTTAGGAACGAAAGATTAATGTATTTTTTGTGCTTCAAGATAATCCTTCAGTTTCTAATTCTCCGCTGTGGTTTATTTGCCATTTAATTAAAGTACTCTTGTATATATATGTGTGATTATTATTATTTTTTTTTTTCAATCTGAACGAAATATTTGTTTATTTTTTTGTTCTTCAAGCTTATCATTCAGTTTCTAATTCTCCTCTGTGGTTTATTTGCCATTTAATTAAAGTACTGTTGTATATGTGAGATTATTATTATTACTCGTCTAAGTCTGTTTTTTATCATTGCTGAACTACTATGTCCAACTCTTCTATAACTTTCTCTGTATATTTTTCTAGGTTATAATTGAACAGATTTTATTTTTTGTGTTTTTATTGCCTTCAGTCGGTCTCTCTATGATGGCAAGGAAAAAAAGATCCCAGGTTTTAAAGATACACATTAAGACAAAGATTTCACATGTTTTTCTTTGCGATAATATCCAGTGTTTTTGGAGGTAGGAGTGGATGGGGAGGGAAGGAGGGAGGGAGGGAGGGAGGGAGGGAGGGAGGGAGTGAGGGAGGGAGGGAAGGAGGGAGGAGGGGAGGAGGGAGGGGGAGGGAGGGAGGGAGGGAGGGAGGGAAGGAGGGAGGGAGTGGAGGGAGGGAGGGAGGGAGGGAGGGAGGGAGGGAGGGAGGGGATAGAGAGGGAGGGACGGAGGGAGGGAGGGAGGGAGGGAGGGAGTGAGGGAGTGAGGAGAGTGAGGGGAGGGAGGGAGGGAGGGAGGGAGGGAGTGAGGAGGGAGGGAGGGGAGGAGGAGAGAGGAGGGACGGAGGGAGGAGAGGGAGGGAGGAGGAGAAGGAGGGAGGGAGATAGATGGAGGGAATCTTGGGATAGCAAGGAAGGTACGGCAATAAGTATGATAACAAGAGGGCCAGAGAGAGAAGGAGACGAGAGAGGACGATAGGATAGAAGATTTTCATCCATTAGAACTTTCAAGTACCAACTACCAACTTGCTAGACTATACAAGCGCCGCACGTCAGCACGAACTAGGGGACTAGAACCGACTGACGATATGCAAGGAGACGCATGCACATTGCGAATCACGTTTACCAACTTGACCCGAGGACAGAGAGAGAGAGAGAGAGAGAGAGAGAGAGAGAGAGAGAGAGAGAGAGAGTAGAGAGAGATGAGAGAGAGGGAGAGAGAGGGAGAGAGGCAGTGGAGTAAGGAGATAAGGTAACTGACAGTAAGGAGAGAAGTGGAGAGAGAGAGGGAAGTAGTGGAGTAAGGAGTTAACTGAAAGGAAGGAAAGAAGTGGATGAGAGAGAGAGAGGGATACAGTGGAGGAAAGAGGTAACTGACAGCAAGGCGAGTAGTGGAGGGAGAGAAGGGGAGATGGTGGAGTGGCGGTAGAGAGGGAGGTAGTGGAGTAAGGAGGCGGTCTGAGTGGTCACCCAGCATCCATCTATCTTGTGGAGTAGCCAAGTGGGTGGTGCGTGCAGGCATCAGTCAGTGTCGGGCCCCACAGGTCGTCTCCACCCTCTCGCCCCTCCACCACGCATATTGCAGTATATTGAGTCTCTTTCTATTCTTCTATTAAATCTACTTCTCGCCCCTCGCCCCTCGCCCCTCGCCCCTCGTCCCTCGCCCCTCGTCCCTCGCCCCTCGTCCCTCGTCCCTCGTCCCTCGTCCCTCCCCTCGCCTCGTCCCTCGCCCCTCCACCACCTCGCATGACGTCACGACCACCATGCACTTCAGGCGACGCGCTTCTCAGGGAAACACAAAAGCTCGCACAAAGTTATCTGTATATCTGTGTTCTTTTTATCCTTGTATACCCCCCTTCTATGTAATCTCCCCCACCCTTTTCTTTAGTAAACTTGTAACTTGTAAACTGAAGGTGGTGTCTATATAGAGATGTGAATAGCTTGTACAAAGGTAATTAGAGACTCAATATACAGTAACATAGGAGTAGATACTTATAGATATAGTGCTGCATACAAAATTACTATACAGAAGGTGGTTTGTATATAGTGATGTGAAAAGCATGGTTGGTATAGTGAACGTGGTTATATGTAGCTTAAGATATGAAAGTATGGTGTTATAGATGTATAGTGAATGTGGTTTATACAGTATGGTGAGTGTATGATGTTTGACACGTAATTGTGAATGCGGATTATACATAAGAGGTGAATGTATAGTGTATAGTGATAGGAAATACAGTGAATAGTGCATATAGTATAGTGTTAGTGTTAATATAGTATAGTGTTTTATACGTAGCGCAGGAGATAAAAGGAAGGATATATAGAGAAGGATATCTTGTATAGGAAGGAAGGACAGAGAACAGGAAAGTAGAAAGAGAAAGAATAAATTAAATAAAAGGAGGGAGGGAGGAGAAAAGGAGAGAGAGAAAGAGATATAGACAGAGAGAGATAGACAAAATAAGAGAGAGATTTTGACAGACAATCAACAGATNTTGGGGGGGCGTGTGTGTGTGTGGGTTTGTGGGGCGTGTTTTTGTGTGGGGTTTTGTGTGGGGGGGGGGGGGCTTTTGGGGGGGGTTTGTGGTGGCGGGGGTGTGTTTTGTGGGGGGGGTGTGTGTGGGGGGGGGGGGGGGCGTTTTTTTGGGGGGGGGTTTTTTTGTGTGTTGTGTTGGGGCGTGTGGGGGGGTTTTTTTGGGGGGCGTGTGTTTTTGGGGTGGGGGGTTTGGGGGGGTTTGGGGTTTGGGTTGTGTGTGTGCTTTGGGGTTTTGTGTGGGGGGTGTGTTGTGGTGGGGTGTGTGTTTGGGCTTTTTTTTCAAGGTCGTCTGGTTCACGTTTCCTCATTTTCCCGGCGCTTCCACCAATGTAAAAAAACTTTAAATACTGTTCATGGGATTCTGATTCGAGGCAAATAATTAGCCGGATACCCTCTCACCCCCCCCCAAGCCTGCAGAAAAAATTTGGGAATTTGGTTTTGCATAAACATGATTTTTCCCAACGTGCATGACGGGAAGCTGATGTTTATTCGACACAGTTCGGAAAAGCCCATTTTACATGCCGTGCAAACGCAGAAAACTAAAAAATAATTAGTAAAAAAAAATTTCAGGAAATGCAAATTAATTTGCGTTACGGATATTTTACACCACCCCAACACACACCACACCATTATTATCTTTTTCCCTTTTATATAGATAATATGGTAAAGGGGAAACATTGAACTGTCTAGACATACAATTTTTGTTGGTTTACCTTGATTTTAAGTATCGCCCCGATACTTTGTACAGGCAAAAATTTCCCCCCTTTTCCATCCCTCCCGGGAAATTTACAACCGAAACCCCCGGATAAATTAAAAGAAAAAAGAGGGGGATTGGGGTTTGGAAGGTAACAAAAACGGAAAGGGGAAGAATCATTTAGTATACTCGTGTTGAAAAAAATTTAAAAGAAAAATTGAGGGAGCTTGTAAAGAAAAAACAAAAAGCTGACAAAAACAACTGCAAAAGAGGGAGAGTGAGACAAGAGGGTGGGCTCGCTGCCCCACTTTTAAAGCTGATTCACACGGGCGTTTTTTCGGCATTTTATGGGACAGAAGTCGGTCTCTTGAAAGACCGAGGACGGTGTGTGATTTTTTTTGAAATATTGTGATCAGACCCAGACCATGACCCCCCAGATCCCTTCTCGCCCTATAAAAAATGGAAAAAACCCCAGCGTAAAACGCCTTTACAAGTGCCTGGGGAAAACCCTTGGACGGAGAGAGGTTTTTGAAAAAATTGTTGAGGTAAAATAATGTTAAAAAAAATATAGAGTTTGTTTGCGGCTGAAGGGAAAAAAGTGTAAAGGTGCTTGAAAATCGGTAGTAAGGGGCGTTAAAATTTAATGCCTGGAAAGGAAAGAAAAAGACTTTTTGGCATCGAGTGTTCGAGGCAGGGGAAAAAAAACCCTGGGGGAAAAGGGGACCGCAAGAGATGGGTCCTGCTGGCTAAAGGGAAAAAGTGCCCGGAAAATTTAAAACAGGGGGGTGAAAAGAATGCGCTAGAGGTAAAGTAAGACAGGTTGGGACGAGTGTTCAGGGGGCAGAGGGAAAATACTTGGGAGGGGGACCGGGAGAGATGGTGTCTCTGTCTAAAGGGAAAAAGTGCTTGGAAATGATAAAAGGGGTTGAAAGAAAGAAAGCTAAACAGTGAAGAAAGAGACTGTTCGGCTCGGTTTTTAGAGACAGAGTTCGAGCAGAGAGTTGTGTTTTGAGTGCAGACTGAAAAAGGTGCAGAAAAAAAGGTGCTGTGGAAATGAGTGCCGACTAAAAAGGGTGAAGCAAAAAAAGGTGCTTGGAAATGAGGCAACTGAAAAAGGTGCAGACAAAAAAGTGCTGTGGAAATCATGCCGATGAAAAAGGTGCAGACGAGAAAAGGTGCCCTGGAAATGAGTGCGACTAAAAAAGGCGAGACATAAAAGGTGCAGTGGAAATGAGGCCAATTGAAAAAGGTGCGGGCAGAAAAGGTGCTCGGGAAATGAGTGCCGACTGTAAAGGTGTGAAAAAAAGGTGTCTGGAAATGAGTGCCAGACTGAAAAGGTGCAGACATAAAAGGTGCTCGGGAAAATGAGTGCCAGACTGAAAAAGGGTGCAGCCAAAAGGTGTCGGGAAATGATGCCAGATGAAAATAGTCAGGCAAAAAAGGGTGCTGGGAAATGATGCCAGACTGAAAAGGTGCTGGGGAAATGAGTCCGGACTGAAAAAAGGTTTGAGACAGAAAGGGTGCTGTGAAAATAGTGCCAGGCTAAAAAAGGTCAGACAAAAAGGTGCTGTGGAAATGATGTAGATGAAAAAGGTTTCAGACAGAAAAAGGTGCTCGGGGAAAGAGTGCCAGACTGAAAAAGGTGCAGACATAAAAGGTGTCGGGAAAGATGCCACTGAAAATAGTGCGGCAAAAAAGGTGCTGTGGAAAGAGTGAGCCCTGAAAAAGGTGCGCATAAAAGGTGCTGGGGAAAAAGTGCTAGACGAAAATTTGCTGTGGAAATGATGCCGGGCTAAAAAAGGTGCAGAAAAAAAAGGTGCTGGGGGGGGAATTTGAGTGCCAGACTGTAAAAGGTCAGAAAAAAAAGGTGCTGGGGGGAATGGTGCCAACTAAAAAAAGGTGCGACAGAAAAGGTGCTGGGAAAGAGTGCCGATGAAAAAGGTGCAGACAAAAAAGTGCTGTGGGAAGAGTGCCGACGTAAAGGGTGCAGAAAAAAAAAGGTGCTGGGGAAGAGGCCAACTGAAAAAGGTGCGACATAAAAGGTGCTGGGGGGAATGAGTGCCAGATAAAAAAAGGTGCAGACAAAAAAAGGTGGGGGGAATGGGCCAGACTGAAAAGGTGCAGACAAAAAAGGTCTGGGGGAATGAGGCCAGACTGAAAAAGGTGCAGACATAAAAGGTGCTGTGGGAATGAGTCCCAGACTAAAAAAAGGTGAGACAGAAAAGGTGTCTGGAAATGATGCCAACTAAAAAGGTGCAGAATAAAAGGTCTGTGGAATGAGTGCCAGACTGAAAAGGTGCAGACAGTAAAGGGCTCGGAAATGAGGCCAGGCAAAAAAAGTGCAGACAAAAAAGGTGCTGTGGGAATGAGGCAGACTAAAGGGAAAAGGGTTTGGGGAAATTAGTAAGGGGGTTAAGAGAATGCGCTAGAGAGAAAAGTAAGACAGTGTTGGTATTGAGAGTTCAGAGAAAAAGCGAGCAGGGGGTTTGTGTCACCGGAGTTGAGTTCGTCGTTACTCTTCGTTTTTGTGATGTAGAATGTTTTGGAGTTCTGAAATCGAGTGAGGAACAGGGGGAATTCTGTTTGCAGATGACCCGGTGATTGTTTTTGGGCAACACAAGGCCGAGGCGAGGGAGCTTTGAGAGGGGGAGAGGGGAAAGAGGGGGGGCGGGAACAGGAGGGTGGGAAAGGGGGTGGTAACGGAGGCTGGTAACAGGAGGCTGGGAACGGAGGGTGGGAAAGGAGGCTGGGGAAAAGGAGGCTGGGAACAGGAGGGGGGACAGGAGGCTGGGGGAAAAAGAGGGTGGGAACAAGAGGGTGGGAACAGGAGGCTGGAAAAGGGGCTGGGAAAAAGGTGGGGAAAGGAGGGTGGGAACAGGAGGTGGGCAGGAGGTGGGGAAAAAGAGGGTGGGAACAAGAGGGTGGGGAAAAGGAGGCTGGGAAAGGAGGTGGGAACAGGGGGCTGGGAACAGGGGGTGGGAACAGAGGCTGGGAACGGAGGTGGGAACAGGGGGCTGGGGAAAAAGGTGGGAACAGGGGGTGGTAACGGAGGCTGGGAACAGGGGGCTGGGAAAAGGAGGCTGGGAACAGGGGGGCTGGGGAAAAAAGGCACAGGACTCAAAAAGGGGATGGGGTTAGAACACAGGTAACTATGCGGGCAAATTTGGGAAAGAGAATAAGCGAAACAGAAAACAAACTTCAAATACTTAATGTTGACGGCTTTGGCGACGCGAAGGGGTTTAGAAGGATTCGAAGGGGTTAGGTGTAATAAAGCACTCTCAACCTTAAAATTACAACTCTAAAATTTAAATCTTTGGGTTTAAAAAAAATGTCGCGAGTAGGAGAGAACTGGACAAAAGTATCAAAAAACCTTTATGATTCTGTCCATTCATTGGTGCATGCTTAATTGGTTTTTTTTGGACCTTTCTAAAAGAGGGTAGATGGTGCGGGTCAAAGTTTGAAAAAGAATCAAAAAAATACAATACTGCCAGTAGGATGTTGAAAAAATCCGCTTTAATGTTAACGACTCAGGACGACTTGAAGGGGTTGAGAAGAATCGAAGGTTTATTATTAGTAGAAAAAAAAGGGGTCGAAGGTGTTTTGTGTTATGTAAAAAAAAGGAATCGAAGGGTTATTTTATGTAAAAAAAAAAATCGAAGGGGAGGTGTTATGTAAAAAAGAAGGAAAATTTAAAGGGTTATGTTTATGTAAAAAAAAGGGATCGAAGGTGTTGGTTATGTAAAAAAAAAGGGAAATTTAAGGTGTTTTGTGTTTGTAAAAAAAGGGTCGAAGGGTTATGTTTAGTAAAAAAAAAGGAATTTAAAGGTGTTTTGTTTTGAAAAAAAGAAGGGAAAAGAGGGGGTAGGTGTTATGAAAAAGAAGGAATCGAAGGTGTTATGCGTTTGTAAAAAAGAAGGAACGAAGGTGTTTTTGTGTTTTGTAAAAAAAGAAGGAATCGAAGGTGGTAGGGCTTGTAAAAAAAAAAAAACGAAGGTGTTAGGTGTTAGTAAAAAAAAAAGGAAACGAAGGGTATGCGTTATGTAAAAAAAAGAAGGGTCGAAGGGGTTTTGTGTTATGTAAAAAAAAAAAGGAAAAGAAGGTGGTAGGGGTTAGTAAAAAAGGGAAATTAAAGGGTTAGGGGTTAGTAAAAAAGAAGGGAAATTTAAAAAGGGGTTTTGGTGTTTTGTAAAAAAGAAGGGAAATTTAAAAGGGGGTAGGTGTTTGTAAAAAAGAAGGAATTAAAAGGGTTTTTGGTGTTATGTAAAAAAAAAAAGGAATTTTAAAGGGTTTTGGGTTATGTAAAAAAGAAGGAAATTTAAAATGTTAGGGTTATGTAAAAAAGAAGGAATTTAAAGGGGTTAGGTGTTATGTAAAAAAAAAAGGAATTAAAGGGTTAGGTGTTATGTAAAAAGAAGGAAAATTAAAAGGGGTTGGTTATGTAAAAAGAAGGAATAAAGGGGGTTTTTGGGTGTTTTTGTAAAAAGAAGGAAATTTAAAAGGGGTTGGTGTTAGTAAAAAGAAGGAATTAAAAGGTGTTAGGTGTTATGTAAAAAAAAAAATCGGAGAGGGGAGGATCGAAAGTCTACCACTCTTATTAGTGTGTTGTCTTTCTTCTGCTACGATATTAGTCTTTTTTTTCTCCCTGTCGGGTAACACTGGGGAAAAATTTTTTTTTGAGTTTGGGCTGACATTGTTATTAAATAATTTTTTGGGGGCTGAATCCAAAACTGTTCGTTTTTTTTCTATCACGTCAAGTTTTTAACTGTAAAAGGGTTTTTGTTTTCTTAAAAAATATGAAAAAAATATGAATAAAAGTAACAGGCTTATTTTATAAAAAATTTTCAAAAGTTAACGTACAATGAAAAATGAAAGGGAAAAAGGCAGAAAGGTTTTTAAATTTTTTAAAGTTTTAGAAAAAGGGAAAAGGGTAAATTGTGTCGGTTAAGGTAAAAAAATTTCGTTTGTAGCTTTTTCTGGGGTGTTCAACTTGAGGGGCACGCGTTTGATGCTCCCAAAAAAGTCAGCCATCATAGCACATCCCATCTACCCCGGAACGTTCTTTCCAAACCTTCAAATCTTTGGGGAAAAAACGTTACCTTGCTCGTCGCTAGCGCCCCCAAGATTTTCCGGAAAGTTTGGGAAAAGGCTATGCAAAAAAAATACTTTAATACTCATGTTGCAACCAAGCGCTTTGTAGCTCTCCAATAGTTTCTGAACAATTTATGTGTAATTACTTGCACGTGTATTTCCAAGAAAGTTCTTGACGACGTCTTTGAATGATAGCCAAGCATTCTTTTCAAGGTCTGACATAGTACCGTTGAAATGTTCATCTTTGATGAGCTGTCGAATTTGTGGACCATCAAACACACCGGCCTTGATTTTTTCAATTGACAATCCAGGAAATGCCAAGATGATGTACTTCAAACAGTCGCCATCAGTTGACAATGCTTTTACAAATTGTTTCATGAGACCTAGTTTTATGTGCAGAGGTGGGAATATTATTTTCTTCCTGTCAAAAAGTGGCTCATGTACAATGTTAGGATCTCCAGGTTTAAGATCAGATCTCGGAGGCCAATTCGTCTGAACCCAATGCTTCTCTCGAGCTCTGCTATCCCACATACAGAGAAAGCAGGGATACTTTGTGTATCCACGTTGTTGACCAAGAAGGAAGGACACCATTTTAAGGTCAACACAGATGATCCAATTGTGTTTGTCATATTGCAATAACTCAATGACTCTCTTTACATCTCCATATTCTTCACGAAGACAGACCGAATGCCCAATAGGGACTGCGCCAAACAAATTGCCAAAATAAAAAAAGTTTTACTACAGCTCACAAGTGGAATTTTGCTTATCTGGAGGGTAAGCTGTGGAGAAAAAACTTGACGTGCTAGAAAAAAACAGACTACAGATTTGGAATCAGCATGCCAATTTTAGTCTAAATAAGCTCAAAAATCTAACTCAACAATTTTTTTTTCTTCAAATTGTTCCCCAGTGTAATAGATGTGTTTACAGCAATATTTTTCACTGCTCTGTTTCTCGAGCAAAGATTTTAGTTTCCCTTTACACCAATATGTTTCACTTTCCAGAGACGAAAGAACGGAAAAAATGCGTTGTAAATGTGTAGTGTACGGTGTAGCAAGATCCGGCGCAAGTAACAATAATAATAATAATAATAATAATTGTATTTTCACCCGAAGACATACAGGAAAATAAAGAAAAAACCCATTCTATACATAGACGAGGAAATGCAATGCAAGTGTTCTCTCTGTAATGGCTAAAAGCCCCCCTGTCTCTGTGCCTTAGCTGAGGTGAGGCAGCCTGGCGGTGACGTGTGCTTGGTTACCGGGACAGGGAGACGCGTGGTGACTTGTTGAGGGAGAGAAGAGCTGAGACTTGTGGGGGAAAAAAGTGAGGTAAAGAACAGCATGGAGAAAGGAGGCAACATGAGGCAGAAGGAAGTAAGGTAAAAGGGAAGGAATAAGTAGTAAGTAGAACAGTAGTAAGAAGTAGAAGTAAGAAGCAAGTAAGGAACACACATGGTTAAAATTAAAAACGCTCAGAGTGATGATGGTCAGAGTGATGGCCGCAAATAATCCACAACTACTACGATGACCAAAATAGGACAATAAGAACAGGAAAAAACTACTATATTATAATTTCTCATATCAGTGTCGTATATTTGATTTTCTCACCTTTTTCTCCTCAATTATTTGCATCTGTCCTTTCAATTACACAAACGAAAAAAATTGGTACGTCGCAATGGTTTTAAGGCCTATTTATCCTCCAAACGGCTTAATACATGAACGTTTATGCTGTCCAACGTATAGAATATATAAAATATGTAAACAAAAGGCATAACATATTGTTCTTGTTATTTTTATTGTATGCCTTCGGGTGAAAATAAAATTATCATTATTATTATTATTATTATTATTATTATGATCGGATCATCTCATAATTGGGCTTAAAACCTTCCCCTGGTCAACCCGGTTCCAAAAATGTGCCATATGAGGTGATTGCGCCACTGGGGGCGGAACCTATACCAGACACACACACACACACACACACACACAACACACACACACACACACACACACACACACACACACACACACACACACACACAGACAGACAGACAGACAGACACACTTTTGCTTATATTTACCATTACCCATCACCCCCCACCTATTCCCTCACCCATCACCCATCACCCCCAACCCATCACCCCCCACCCATTCACTCACCCATCACCCCACACCCATTACCCATTCACTCACCCATTACCCATCACCCTACATCAAGGTTTCCTCAATTCTCGCAACCCACTTTTTTTTCACAATTATCGCTAATAGGCTGCTAAAAAAAAGAAAAAAAAAGTGATCGGATCATCTCATAAATGGGCTTAAAACCTTCCCCTGGTCAACCCGGTTCCAAAAATGTTTCATATGAGGTGATTGCGCCACAGGGGGCGGAACCTATACCAGACACACACACACACACACACACACACACACAGACAGACAGACAGACAGACACACTTTCGCTTATATTTACCATTACCCATCACCCCCCACCTATTCCCTCACCCATCACCCATCACCCCCAACCCATTCACTCACCCATCACCCCACACCCATTACCCATCACCCCACCCATTCACTCACCCATTACCCATCACCCTACATCAAGGTTTCCTCAATTCTCGCAACCCACTTTTTTTCACAATTATCGCTAATAGGCTGCTAAAAAAAAGAAGAAAAAAAAGTGATCGGATCATCTCATAAGTGGGCTTATGACCTTCCCCTGGTCAACCCGGTTCCAAAAATGTGCCATATGAGGTGATTGCGCCACGGGGGGCGGAACCTATACCACACACACACACACACACACAGACAGACAGACAGACAGACAGACACACACTTTCGCTTATATTATTATAGATTTTATATTATTCTTATATTATTATTATTATTATATTCCTTATTTCTTTTATGACCTATATTTCTTACTTAGCATCAGCCCTTCTTATATACATGTTTTTCTGTATACATTGTTACTGATCATTCTGTCATTGAATTAACCTGCTTTCCTTACTTATACATGTAGTTACTTGTGATGTATAAAAAAAAAAAAAAAAAAAAAAAAAAAAAAGTTCTTGTCATTCCCGCAACTGCCTCCTCAAAACCAGTACCTTCCTTTGTTGTTATTTACCTCTACCTTTGTAGTCCTTTGCATTCCTATTTTTTTCTACTCCTTTTATGGAGGTTTTCTACTATTAGTTAATTGTTCTCATCACTTTCATCCATATTTTATTTCTTTTTATGCTGCCATTAATCTTTTTTTTGTGCTTATTTTTTCTATTTCGTTTATATATATTTTTTTCATTTATTGCTTAATTTTTCACATCACTTTAATTTCTACTTTTCCTTTTATTTTGACCATTGTTCATTTTTTCCCCTTTGCACCTCCTCCATCCCCCTACACGCACAATCATCACTGCCACCGGACCTCTATCCCCCCTTCACCACTCCACCCTTCCACTAACTCCACCCCATATATGTAGTGGTTTGTGCTACAGCCTCAATAACTTAGGGTGAAGTGGAGCCAAACGGAGACGCATCCTCGACTCTTTTAGTAACAGGACCGTGACATTCATTTCCGCTACACCCAACATTCCTCTTCCCTGCCCACCTCTCCTCTATATTGTTTTTTTCAAAGGGGTAAAAAATCCTGACCCCGTGCTGGTTACTGACTGATATTTGATGCCAGGAGAAGGGAATACTACGCTTCCAAATTTCAGCTGTATTTTATCATAGTTAACCATATCATCAGGTAAACATAGGCATAATTGACTGATATTTGATGCCAGGAGAAGGGAATACTACGGTTCTTCTAAATTTCAGCTGTATTTGATCATAGTTTACCATATTATCAGGTAAACAGAGGCATAATTGACTGATATTTGATGCCAGGAGAAGGGAATACTACGCTTCTTCTAAATTTCAGCTATATTTTATCATAGTTAACCATATCATCAGATAAACATAGGCATAATTGACTGATATTTGATGCCAGGAGAAGGGAATACGTACTACGCTTCTTCTAAATTTCAGCTGTATTTGATCATAGTTAACCATATTATCAGGTATAGGCATAGTTTTAAGCATGAGACCTTAAGATAGAAAGAATTTTTGCCTCATAAAAAAAAATAGACTCTGTCTCTTGCTGTTTACTGACTGATATTTGATGCCAGGAGAAGGGAATACTACGGTTCTTCTAAATTTCAGCTGTATTTTAGCGTAGTTCACCATAATATCAGGTAAACATAGGCATAGTTTTAAGCATGAGACCTTAAAGATAGAATGGAATTTTCGCCTCGTTAAAAAAAACAGACTCTGTACTTTGCTGGTTACTGACTGATATTTGATGCCAGGAGAAAGGAATACTACGGTTCTTCTAAATTTCAGCTGTATTTTATCATAATTAACCATATTATCAGGTAAACTTAGGCATAGTTTTAAGCATGAGACCTTAAGAGTGAATTGAATTTTTGCCTTGTTAATAAAAATAGACTATAGTTATGGAATTATTGGCTACATTCAAAATTAAAGGGAGTGCGAATAGTAACAGTTCAGTAAGCAGTATAGTTAACCATATTGTCAGGCAAACATAGGCATAGTTTTAAGCATGAGACCTTAAGATAGGATGGAATTTTTGCTTCGTTAAAAAAAAATAAACTCTGTCCCTTGCTGCTTACTGACTGATATTTGATGCCAGGAGAAGGGAATACTACGGTTCTTCTTAATTTCAGCTGTATTTTATCATAGTTAACCATAATATCAGGTATACATAGGCATAGTGTTAACCCCTTGAGGCCCAGAACGTAATTTCCATTGTAATTTGGCTGCCATTAGACGATTGTTTAGTGATTATAAGCAATATTTTATAGATATGACCTGTTTAGTATACTTGTTCATTAGATAATTTGGTACATTAAGTTAGTTTTCGTAAGTTCATGGCTAACAACAGACGATTTTATATAGCAAAGGAAAGATCTGGGCTTGAAGGGGTTAAGCATGAGACCTTAAGATAGCATTGAATTTTTGCCTCGTTAAAAAAAAATAGACTCCAGTATTGCGATCTCCCCCATTGTTTCACGTATATTTTTCCCTTGTATTTCTTTCCATTTTTATACTTCCCTGTCATGCTTTTTGCCGCCAAACCTTTATATTTGGTTACCTTTGTGTGTCTCTACTTTCATGTATTTTTATTTGTTTTTAAAGGAATGTTGTTTGTATCTTTATGTTCGTGTCACTTCTTCTCTTGTTCTGTTTGTCTGTTTGTTCGTGTGTTAATTTGTCTTTGTCTATTGTCTATTGTTGTTTATTGTCAGTTTGAATTATACCCTTCCTACCTGCGCTTAACCTCAAAACTCAGCTTGTTATGAATTAGAATATTAATCTACTATAAAATTAAGATCATTATAATTGGGGAGTTCGAGTATGTTTGTAGCTCTTGGGAATCTGCTATCCAATCCACCTTAAAATAACCTAACCTAACCTAAAATGACCTTACCTAACCTAACCTAACCTAAAATTACCTAATCTAACCTAAAATAACCTGACCTAAAATGACCTTATCTAACCTAACCTAAAATAACCTAACCAAACCTAAAATAACCAAACTTAAATTTAAACAAACTAGCATAACCTAACCTACCCTCAAATAACCTAACCTAACCTAACCTAATCTAACCTAACTTAACTTAACCTAACCTAACCTACCCAATTTTCTTAGTGATCAATACTTAGAGATTTTAAGAGTATGACATTTTTTTGTGGGCATGTATAACTTCTAATGTTGTGAAAGCTAATCTTCTATATGACGTACTGACTGATGCTTTCTTGTTTTTTTTTAATATAACCTAAACTTAACCTAACCTACTAAACCTAAAACCTAACTTAACCTACCCAACTTTCTTGTGATCAGTACTTGGAGAGTATAACATATTTTTGTGGGTTTGTTTTGCTTCTAATGTTGTGAAAGCTAATCTTCTGTATGACGTACTAACTGACACTTTCTTTTTTTGTTTTACATATAATGCGGGTAGGTTAGGTTAGGTATTTTGAGGGTAGGTTAGGTTATGCTAATTTATGTTTTAAGTTAAGTCAGGTTATTTTAGGTTGGGTTAGGAAATTTGTGGTTAGGTTAATTTAGGTCAGGTTATTTTAGGGTAGGTTAGGTAAGGTCATTTTCGGTTAGGTTAGGTTGTTTTAGGTAAGGTTAGGTTATTTAAGGTTAGGTAAGGTTATTTTAGGTTAGGTTAGGTTATTTTAGGTTAGGTCAGGTTATTTTAGGTTAGGTTAGGTAAGGTCATTTTAGGTTAGGTTAGGTTATTTCAAGGTGGCATGGGTAGCATTTTAAGGTTGCTTATTTTAAGGTGGTTAATATATAATGCGTTTGAATTGTTACGGAATGTGGCTGTGATAACCTTGACTGACACTGAAGGAAATGGAATTGTTGAAGACTGAGCTATGTGGATTTATATGAATATTTGAGAGAGAGAGAGAGAGAGAGAGAGAGAGAGAGAGAGAGAGAGAGAGAGAGAGAGAGAGAGAGAGAGAGAGAGAGAGAGAGAGAGAGAGAGAGAGAGAGAGAGAGAGAGAGAGAGAGAGAGAGAGAGAGAGAGAGAGAGAGAGAGAGAGAGAGAGAGAGAGAGAGAGAGAGAGAGAGAGGAAGAGAGAGAGAGATGAAGAGAAGAGAGAGAGAGAGAGAGAGAGAGAGAGAGAGAGAGAGAGAGAGAGAGAGAGAGAGAGAGAGAGAGAGAGAGAGAGAGGGATGGGTAGTTGAAATCAATTGAAGGTGTGACGAGAAAAATTATTGAAAAACGGTGAATGGTAAGAATTGTAGTTCACGTTCCTCCTCCTCCTGCTATTTCTTCTCCTCCTCCTCCTCCTTCTCTTTTTCTTCCTTCTCCTCCTCCTCTTCTTCTTTTTTCTTCCTCCTCTTCCTCTTCCTCCTCCTCCTCATTTTCCTCCTCCTTTTTTTTTTTCCTCCTCCTCTTTTTCCTCCTCCTCCTCGTCTTCGTCCGCCTCTTCTTTTTTTTCTCCTCCTCCTCCTCCTCCTCCTCCTCCTTTTGCCTACCAGCCTCTATTTACACCACACACAGCCTAGGAGTACCAGCCTATTTCTATCCCTCCCATTCTTAATTAACTATAGGCTCTAGTCTCTCTACCGGTATTATCATTTTCTAAAGCGATATTTCTAAAGCGTATGCAACAGATGTCAATGGTACAGATGACAATGCTTTGGCAATCATAATCTAGCTCGACATTATCATTAACAAAAACCTTCTCATGTTTTCATCAGGGAATGGACGGACGTGTACCTACCGTGATGACAACAGGTCGTAATCATGTATTGTGTGACTAGACAACTAACCAACAACACGAGCGGGTGAGTGCTTAATATCGTTATCATTATTACTATTACTATTATCATTATTATTATCACTATTATTATTATTATTGTAACTATCAATAACATTATCATTATTATTATTATCAGTATTTATAAACTAATCATTATCATGTCTTTCATGTTTCATGTTTTCATGTTTTCAGGCTGCTACAGCAGCCTGAAAAAGGTCTTCACTTATTGTCTCTTTCACACCTGAAAAATGTCTGATTGACCTTTCCTTGTGGAACCGGAAGTTTCAAAATCATTCAAAAATGCCTGGAATTCCATGTTTAGTGGCGCAGAATTCCAAAACTTTTAATTCTACATTGAAACTGCTTTGCATCATAATATATATTAGTAGTTTCTGTTACCAGGGGACACTTCAAGTCTTTACCTGTGCTTCTGTTTGTTTAGCAAGAGCTCAAATTATGAGCTTCACTCGATTCGTCATTTCATCATCTCAATAACCAAGGCTCACTCAGAGCTCTCGATCAAAACATAGGTAGTGACTATTGTTCAAAGAAACTATAAATTAAGTAATATAAGGAATATTATAGTATAAATAATATTAAGAGTCATTAGCATATCAATGTTCATGTTTTAT
>JACEEZ010020734.1:0-38249 GCA_016584305.1 Chionoecetes opilio
AAAAAATTTTTAAAAAGGGCCAATATATACATTTAACAGGTTTTACCGTGTTTCGCATCCAGGGATGAAATACCAGCAATAGCTTGATCATTTAGGTTTAAGATAGGTGCCAATGTCCAGGTTAGGTTAGATAACCACGTCGGCGAGAGTATAAACCGGCAGCCGAGGAATGACACTGGTAGGAAAAATTCACTATAAATAGTTTAAAAGGCAGGGAACTGAAGGAATTTGTAAGAGTGTGAGAGGAAGGGTTAGTTACAGCTATTAGAAAAAAGGTAATAGGTAAGTTCTGATGGTGAATACTAATTGTGATCTTTTATGTTTTGCAAGAGTAGGGTTATAATGGACGAGAACTTCGCGGTCGTTTTCAGAGAAACCGACTAATTTTTCTGGCCTACAATAGGTGCTTTTTCTAATGGAGATACAGTTTTATTTCCGGGAAACCCTTATAAAAAAAAATTCATCACCGAATTTTATGCAAGGTTAAGGTTAGTTAGGTTCACCTATAATGTTAGGTTAGGTATCCCTTAGAGGTTAAGGTTAGGTTAAGTTCATTAAAACCTATAAGGTTGAGAAGTTTAAAGGTTAGTGGTTTCATTAAAACCTATAAGGTTAGGTTTGGTATGTTCTATTCAATTACTCCCTGTTATCGAGACCCTGACTGACGGCCAAGTTTTAGTGCTTTTTGATGGGAGATAGTGTTTTAATGGAAACGGCGACCATAAAATTCTGTGATGAATTATTTATTTTTAAATATGGGTTTCCGGAAAACAAAACTATCTCCTTAGAAAAAGCACCTATTGTAGGCCAGTAAAAATTAGTCGGTGTCTCTGAAAACGAACGCGAAGTCCTCGTCCTCTAATTGGGGTCTGGTTAGAAATTGGGAGTTTTGGGCCATTTAAAATTTTTTCAAGTGGAACACTTTTAGGGATCTGTTAAACTAAATTTAAAAAACCCAATATTTAGGTAGAAGTGTAAAATTTGATGGTTTTTTGGAACATGGGGGGGGGATAACCTTTCTCAAGTTCATTTCAATGTATATTAGAGTTAGGTAAGTTCCCGGTATTATTCCAGATGAACACCAATTCACTTTGGTGTACGAAACAATTTTTTTCTGGTGAGTTTTATGTGTTTTGGATTATTTTGCTAACTCGTTTCTGTCGCAAATACTTTTTTCTTTTAGTTAGGTAAAGGTAAGTTAGGTATAGGTAGGTTAGGTAGTATGGTAAGGTTAGTTAGGTTAATTATATGTACGGTTATTAATTTGTTTTTTGTCATTGTTGAATCCAAAAAACAAAAAAAAAGAAGTGATTTCGACAAAAACGGTTAGCAAATTAATTCAAAAAACACACAAAAACCACAGAGAAAAAAATTACATCCACCAAATTGAATTTTATGTTCAACTGGAAATTTAACGTTCCTCCCCTTGCTTGGATTTTTAGGTAAAAGGCTGAATCAAGAAAGCTAACCTTTATTCCTTGATTGTTTGGGTCTCATCAAGGTAAACTTTATTAGTGTTTTATTGGTTATTTATATGTTTTGGTTTGATTAAACGACCAATTTATCCGGGTAGATTAGCTTTTTTTTCTCCACTTATACTGAATATTCTTTTAGATGATGAGAACCCGTTATGTACGGTTAATTTATATTATTGATTGAAAAAAGGGATATTGTACCTAAAGGCTCGTTCACATCTTCACGACTCGATGGCGACCATTCATGACTTCCTGAGTCATGCTGTGGTAAACACCGGTAGTCATGTAGGTTGGCGTTAGACCCCGACAGTCGCCGTCGGGTCGTGGGAGTCTTGAAGGGGCGCACGGGGGGTCCCGCCTGTGTTGTGCATGTTCTATACACTCGGGGCGTGTCTGCGACTAAAAAAATTAACGGAAAATGTCGGCTCTGTGCTGGGACTCGTCGCCGAAGGGTCCGATCCCCTCTTATATAGTATTTTTGGCCTAGTCAAGGTGGGCAAGTGTGTGGACAACATTGTGACCGACATAGTGGCGGGTTCATAAACAGGAAGGCGAAAAGGGGTGTGGGGGAGGGGGGCCAGTGAGGCTCACATCTTAAACCATTGGCTCATCGCAGCACAGCTGGAAACAGTTGCAGCAAGAGGGCAATGGGGTAGCATCGTGTAAAAACGGGCAGAAAAATTTCCCCATTACGCAACTAAAAGTTGACGTTTCAATTTTCAAATACCCCTATATTTTGCTACATCGTTGCAGATTGCCCCCTAACTATGGAACCCGTGGGTTTAACCACGCCGAACTAGTGTCGGTGGGGGTTTCCAACGGGTGTACAGCAGCCGCGAACAGTCTTTTAGTCCGCGACTATCGCCGACAATGCGACTATTCGCCCACATTTTCCTACTTTTGGCAACCCGAGCCCAACCCCCCAATTTTTGGGGCTTCACCCACCGCAAAATCGGGTGCAGCGGCACCGATTGGGTGCTGGAGCAAGTCGTGACCGGGCGGGACGCGGTCGTGGAGATGTGAACGGGGTTTTTGGGGGCCAAAAAACCCTTTTTTTCACTTAAAATAGAAAATAACGGGAGATAATGGGGTTTCACATCTAAAAAAAAAAATAAAGTACGTAAGTGGAGAAAGAAAAGTTAATCAACCCGGATAAATATTTTGTTTAATCAAACCAAAACATAAGATAAGATCAAGTAGGCCAGTCCATATGCTTATATTGTTTGTTGATTATAGGTGGTGAGCAAGAGTGAGTGAGAATGTATCGGTTTTAAGAATGAATGTCTCGCCCACCAGCAACAATTAACTATAGCCGTATTAGCATTCATACGCAACCTACATAACAGTATATAGTAGTATAATATGCAAAACCCACACTAAAATAATATATATAGTGAATATTCTTACCATATAAATTACTTAACTATTTAGGTTAAATAAGCAATGTGGGAGACATCTTAGATAGGGAATTAAGGTGAGTGATAATTGGTAATGTAGGATATTTAATATTCAGGTTTAATAATTCACATTCAAGCTTTTTAAATATCCATAACCTTGGGCTTTTTTCTTATGAACTGTTCGTGCATCTAACTAAAACCTGCCATATCAAACCATACCTATTAAAAATAATAACTTTTTTCAGCTATCATGGAATTCTTGTGGGCAATGGAACACGACAGGCTGCACTTGGAAAGGGTGTTTAGAGACCGGCTTGATCTTCTACACGTCAGTGATAACCACCTCCTACGCCATTACCGCCTACCCCGCCATGAGATCCTGCAGCTCTGTGAGGAGATTGGGCCACAGATTTCCCGACCCACCAATAGGACTCACGCTATTCCGGTCCCTACGCAAGTCTTGGTTGCCCTGCGCTTCTATGCAAATGGATCATTCCAAAATGTGTTAGGTGACACAGTTGGTGTCAGTCAGGCCTCTACCTCTAGAGTGATTAAAGGTGTTAGTGAGGCCTTGTTTCAAAAAGCAAGACGAGAGATAAAGATGCCTTCAGATCCGCAAGACATCATACGCAACAAGCAGGACTTTCATGCCATCGCGGGATTCCCTTCTGTCATTGGTGCAATTGACTGCACACATGTGCCTATTAAACCACCAATCAATGCAATTACATATCTAAACAGAAAGAGAAGATATACGCTGAACGTGCAAGTTGTAGCAGACCAAAAGATGAGGATAATCAGCTTCAATGCAAGGTTTCCTGGAAGTGTGCACGACTCCTATATATGGCGCCAGAGTGTCCTGCGGCATCAGTTTGGGGAGGGCAAGTTTGGAGATTCACTTCTTCTTGGTAAGTAGCCTTATCTTGTTTCTTGTCATTAATTTTTAACCTAAGTGTATGAGCCTTCAACATCAATTATACGTACTTAAGTCTTTTAGTCCAGTTTTTGTTCTTAATCTATTTGGCTATCTTATCTTACAAAATAATGCTGAATGTCTTTAGCAATTTCAATTCACCATAGTCAGTTATGTGCTTTTTTTCTCATTGTGTACTTTCTTATATGTCTTATGTAATAATGTAAAGCTATTCGATAAGCAAGTTCCTCTGGTGTACCAGTGAGCAATTATACTTTTTCTGTATTATAGGGAGATTATTCTATTGTGTGGAGTCATCTACGAACAGGGTATTTTTTGCCATTTTCTGCTATGACTAATCGTTGACATATATGCCTCTGTGGTGTAGATGTTAGCATACTTAGCTATAGATGTTGTTATGGCAAGGGACAGTCACTCAGTGTTTTCATTTTCTTTTAAAGTAGGAGTTGGAATGAAGAAAGTAGGAGGTGGAGATTGATTGAAAGCCGAGCGAAGCGAGGCGCTGCCTGATAGGAAAGGCTTGATTTTTTGTAAAGTAGACGGCGCAAGTTTGCGAGTAGACCAGTAATTTCGCCATCCGCCGCCTTGTTTTGAAGACACTGGTCACTGCACAGCACACACAAGTGTTCAAATTCCCTATTGAATCGTTGGATAAATGAATACATACAGTCAACCCTCGATAAACCGAACCAATTGGGGGGAAGGGTGGAACGCAATAGCCGATAGTTGGGTTTATAAGATGATCAGTTGTTCACCTCATAAACCGAACTATGTTAGGTTTTTTTTATGAGGGGCGTCGTTCTGTCATATATATTCAAACATAGTTAACTATGTACAGTACTGTAGAGTAAAATTTAATTTTGTAGTGAGTAGTCCACACACAATGAGAGCTGAGTGTAAACTGAGACGCACGGGCCTGCCAACATGCTCGGTCGGCTCACCAATCGCCGCATATGCCGAACTAGAGTTTGGTCTATCCAAGGCTTGTTCGAAGGCAACACGGCGTTCGGTTTATCCAAAATTTGGTTTAACGATGTTTGGTTTCTCGAGGGTTAACTGTACTTTGGAAAATTAAGGGAATGTAAACTGTGGAACCCCAGATGTCATGAAGGGCCCTTGTGTTAGCCTAATTGATTACTATCCACCACACACATATAGATGAGTGCCAAGGCAACACACAGGTATAGCATACATCCCCACCCTTTACTTCACCCTACTAATCTTCGATGGGAGAGCTCACCAGTGCAGCAGACATGAGGTTGAAAGATGATAGATCACAAAAACTAGATATTCTTCTGATCATTGCAGGTGATTCTGGTTATCCTCTGGAGCCCTTTTTTATGTCTCCATTGAGCCAACCAAGAACTGCGGGCGAACACGCCTACAACAACAGCCACACAAGGACACGCGTGTTGGTAGAGCAGACATTTGGGACACTGAAATCCAGGTTCCGCTGCTTGCATGAGTCGGGCGGCAGCCTGCAGTACCACCCAGTTAAGTGTGCCCATATTGTAATGTCATGTATGCTGTTGCATAACAAATGTATCCAGAGAAGAATTCCTCTGAATGAGCCACTACTGGATAATGATGACCCTGTCGTTGATGATTATAGAGGAGACATCCGAACCGGGCTGGCTCGCCAAAGAAGTCTGATCGAAAATGTCTTTTCATAGGCCCTGTCTGTCTCTGTCTTTCCCTCTCTAATGCTTCATTCCCACTGGGAACATCCTTCAAGAAAGCAGCTACGTCAGAATAGCCTCCACCTTCCCCTATTCAAGTCTTCCCTCCTTGCTTGTTCAAGCCCTCCACCAGCACCTCCCTCACACATACACTCCCCCACCCTATCATTAAATATTCCAAGTGCCTTTCCAGTCGTGCACTTCACTCATGTACACTTTCATGTGTACAGAATATGATATGTGATTAAACAATAAAGTTTCATTTGTGTTTGCTTATTTATCTCTGATATGTGATTAGACAAATAAAGTTCTTAAGTATGCGGGTTTATCTGTTTCCGACGGTGGAGGCGATGGTGGTTGCTGAGGTGGAGCCAGTAGTTGATGGAAATCCATACAAACTAATAATTGATTACAAAATAAACACTTACTACAGTACACACAAATATCAATGTTTAGGAAGACGGTCAGCCCGTCGTCTGTTCTCTATTTATTTTCATTTTGTTCTTTCCTTTTAACCTCTTCCTACTTGCTCTTCTTTCCCCCCAACTGTCAATCCCCTCGAATGAATGAATTAATGAATATAGTCTAAAGTAAAAGATTAAGTTGAGAAAACAAATTTACTTTAATCCTTAAACTTAGGTTTACTATAGTACTAAAAAGAAAACATTGTTAATTTGAAAAATCTTAACATATTTACAAATAACCAATTATATAAAATAAATATATTTAAGCATTGATCCTGAAGTTTATAGAAAAAACTTAAAACTAAGAAGTTTCTAATTTTTCTTAGAAACATTCATATTTCATGTGACTACATGTCATGTCACCACATCTGATCTAACCATCTTGTTGTAAAAGTTTTTCAGCTTCTCCTTTCCAGGGAGGAGTGGGATTCCGGGAGAATGTCCGCCAGACAGGGAGGTCGGGAAAGGGTGGAGAAATGAGACAAGGAACGGGAAGGGGCAGTAGTAAGATGGTAGTCCCTCAATTTGTCCTCCCTTTCCCGACCTCCCTGTCTTGCGGACATTCTCCCGGAATCCCCCTCCTCTCTGGAAAATATAACCTCCTTCCTCCAACAAATCCACATCCTACATCTAATCTAACCATCCTGCTGTAACATTCCGTTCTTTCCCCTTCCCTCACAATTTCACTATTTTTCTAAAACCCTGACCCTTTTTATGCTTTGTCATAGTGCCATATGACCTCTGATGTCTGGCACATTCCCCTTCTTGGCATTAAATTAATCAATCAATCGGCATTCTCTGCCCGGGATTGGCCGATATAATTAGCAAGGATTACTAGCATGTTAAGCAGAGCCTCCGTGTGATTGCTGACGTTGGTGCTCATTATTTCCATTTGGGTAGCAACCCTGTTCATAGCACCTCCCATGTTTCTGACCTCAGTGAGGATCCCCTCTTGAACTTCAATCATGTGAGGAGTTACCGGTAGTTCTGCCCTCCTTGGCTGCCTCGTGCTGGGACGAGCAGCAGGCATAGCTGCTTGAGGGGGAGATGGTGAGGGCAGCGGGCCTTGACGCCTGCTGGGACCAGCAGCAGGTGGAGCAGTATGAGGGGGAGATGGTGTTGGCTGTGGCTCCTGACGCCAGCTGGGACCAGCTGCAGGTGAACCAACTTGAGGGGGAGATGGTGATGGCAGTGGCCCTTGACACCAGCTGGGACCAGCAGTAGGTGAAGCAGTATGAGGGGGAAATGGTGTTGGCAGTGGCCCTTGACGCCAGCTGGGACCTGCAGCAGGTGCAGCCTTGTTATTTGTTGTTGTCTTCGTATGTTTTTTTATGTTACAAAGAGACAATTCCTAGCTAGTACGGCTGCAGCATCATCAGCTGCAAGGTAGGCTCCACCTCTTCCAACATCCAGTTGATTCAGGCGCTCATTCTCATACTGGGCCACCAACATATCTAGGGTGGCGCGAAATGCAGGATTTCGAGTCCATCCGTAGTGCCGGTTCAGAGTTCCCTCACCTGAGATCTTTATCATTAGTTCTTTGGCTACATAGGTGAGGTTGCGGAACTGTGTAGATCTCACGGGTCCTAAGTCCTTCTTGAATCCATAGTACTGATTGTTATCAATCACCTGCGTAGCTAAATGGAAGTTTGCCCACTCCAGAGGGAACATGTGACAGATGATGGTCCAATTAAACCTAGGGTGTGCTCTCATCGCCTTGAGAGTCGTGGAAAAGGCAGTCAGTCCTTCTCCTGCCGCCTGCATGATGGTGATCCGTACCCGAAGAGCTTCTCAGGAACATAACTNTGGTCGCTGTAGGTCCCTGGCATTCGGTCAGCGTTCGAGTCCACAAGTTCGTCCTGGCGTGGTGGCGCTTGTATAGTCAATAACCTTGTAGTTGGTACTTGCAAAGTGTCTAGATAGGATCAAAGTATCTTATCTTATCTGTTGTCTTCGTATGTTTTTTTATGTTACAAAGAGACAATTCCTAGCTAGTACGGCTAGCTGCATCATCAGCTGCAAGGTAGGCTCCACCTCTTCCAACATCCAGTTGATTCAGGCGCTCATTCTCATACTGGGCCACCAACATATCTAGGGTGGCGCGAAATGCAGGATTTCGAGTCCATCCGTAGTGCCGGTTCAGAGTTCCCTCACCTGAGATCTTTATCATTAGTTCTTTGGCTACATAGGTGAGGTTGCGGAACTGTGTAGATCTCACGGGTCCTAAGTCCTTCTTGAATCCATAGTACTGATTGTTATCAATCACCTGCGTAGCTAAATGGAAGTTTGCCCACTCCAGAGGGAACATGTGACAGATGATGGTCCAATTAAACCTAGGGTGTGCTCTCATCGCCTTGAGGGAAAGGCAGTCAGTCCTTCTCCTGCCGCCTGCATGATGGTGATCCGTACCCGAAGAGCATTCTCAGGAACATAAGATATCCAGGTATGCATTATGCTTTCCACGTTTGTCTCATCTATGAAGTTCCCGAAGATCTTCCAGATGATAGCTAGGGCGTCATTTGTCATGTTGATGCCCACTCCGACTTCGAATTGGATGGCGTCCACTACTTTTGTGCAGAAGACGTCTGAAGCTGTCCCCTGCTTAGCGATGGCACATAATGTCCATGCAATGAGTTCTGTATGTCTCACTGCATCTGCCACTATGTTGGTGATCCACAATAGGAAGTTGTATGCCGACTACAGTTCAAATTCTGCTCCAGGAACTCCTGTGTTGTCAGGCGGCAATCCAACAACACCAATTAGAGGCCCTCCAGCAGCCATAGCATCTCCGTAGTTCCTAGAAACTGTGTTGAGGAAACCTATTTGGCCCAGAGGGAACAGGCTCTTGATGTCAGCGATGAATTCGATCCTTGCTTG
Organism: Chionoecetes opilio; assembly: GCA_016584305.1. Taxonomy (NCBI): domain Eukaryota; kingdom Metazoa; phylum Arthropoda; class Malacostraca; order Decapoda; family Majidae; genus Chionoecetes; species Chionoecetes opilio. The sequence goes on from JACEEZ010020734.1 coordinate 8,827, forward strand.
GTCCTGAGGAAGATACCAGTCAGCTGGGATGTGTAATGGTTATTTCGACCATCTTAACGCTGTCACCAAAAATGTAGTGGTCATTTTGACCATCTACATGTCGTTACCTTTAAATGTATTTGCCCCCCTTTGGGGGAGTGTACTCTACAGTCCTGGTTACTCCGCTGCCACCACCCACTTTAAAGTGGGAAAAAAAATATGATTGAACAAAAATAAAAGATTTAAGAAAATATGTATGTTGGAAACTGAATGATAACTCGTTAATATATTTCTAATTATAATATATTCACTCTTTACTGTCTCATTTCCCCAAACTGGTGTACATTCATAAGTTATCTTAATATTAAGTTTTCCCTTTCCCTCCTAGCGATACGCAAGCGAAATGCTCAAGTCGTTATCCTAAAAAATTTACTATCTTTGGTAACTTCAGTCGCACTTTTTACCCCTTAACGATACGCAACATGTAATGCTCAAGTCGTTATCCTAATATAATGTATACGTAGTCTATCCCATTTCCAACTTTTTTCCCTCTCCCCTATTTTTCAATTTCCTTCTTTTCCCCTTTGTCCTCACACGGCTGGCTGTGACTGTTGTGGTTGCCCCCTCTGCTAATTTGTAGCGCTTGGCCCCCTGGTCCGCCAACAGCATCCTACCTTGGGACCCTAAGTAATACACGTCATTAGTCCTGGTCAAAAAAAAGAATCACCAATAAAATAAACCCCTACATCTCTAGCTAACTATTATTTTATAACATACCTTTACAAGGGAGGATAAGGTCACCTCCAGTGGGCTTACCACGGGAGCCCGTCTGCTACTAATGCTAACCCAAACGTTTCAGCCCCCCTTTTCTCACTTCGTTTCGATACGTGGTCAACTACCACTGGCTTAAATATAAGCCTAACCAGTGATTCAGGAATGAGGCGTGGAGGAAAATTCCTCGTTAGCTTATTGATACTTGTGTTATTTCATCTCTTCCCCTATTAATGTAATTTCTCGCGTTACAGATGCAAGGCATAACAGATTCACCAATAGCAAAGAGAGTGTTGCCAAAGTTTCCTGTCGCCTGTTCTCTCCATGCCCTGACCCTGCCATAGGCCCCAACGATCCTAAGCAGTTCAGGGCTGTCCCATGCACCCCTGAAAACCCCATGTCCTAGGTGCTTGAGGCGGAAGCCTCAACCTGCAGCAGGTGCAGCAGGTTGAAGGAGAGATGATGATGACCATGGGGTAGAGCGCCTGCTGGGACCAGCACCAGGTGAAGTAACTTGAAGGGGAGATGGTGATGACCATGGGGTTGAGGGCTGGACAGGGAGTGTCTGGTTTGAAGGCTGTGCTTTTAATTTAATAGCGCCACAAGAAATTGGAGTACGGCGCCTGTATACTGTTTGGTAGCTTGGATCTGGATGATGCGAGACTGGGAGGGATGACACATTAGCAGGTGGAGATGATACAGCCACAGATGTAAGTGTGGCTAAGTGAGAGGAGGCACGCTCATGGGGCGACAGAAACTGTTCGATGCTGCCACCTTCATCTACGACTGAAAGAAATTAATCATCATCAGTATGTCATTCATTCTTATTGATTCATGGTAACGTGGAATAATTCAGCTTACACACCCAATAGTGATAAATACATTATTTGTTCAATGAACAAAACCAAACTAAAGGTGACTATGAAGGTTGCAGAATATTCTTAATTAATACTTCTGAGGGGAATATTTACGTGAGATCATTTAATTATCGATGAATGATGTTGATATTAGATACTAACAAATGCTTGTGGGCCCTTCGGACCCATGTATTGATGTTTGTAGTATTAGTATATTTTAAGCAACAATGTGAGTGCAAATTTACAGTTTCGGCTACCAAAAACAGACAGACAGACAGACAGACACACACACGGCTACTCCTATAGTATATTAGATAATATTACTAAATGGTAATTATGCAGTTTCTACCAATACTGCTCCCTATTGACCAATACTCTCCTGACATAACATGAATGGCTGCGACCCACAGACCGACCTGCTGCTTAACTAACCTGCTGGGCATTGATTACGTAACCTATCCTTACTGTGGGGGTTTCGCCCCCCTTGTGTATTTTATTTTTTTATTTCCGACATCTGTTGTATGGGTTAGAAATACTCCTTATGGTGAGAACGAAGCGTTCAAGATACTTAAAACCACTGATCGTGTATTGGTTTAAACTGCACTTACATACCATATACAATACCATATAAATACATGCATTCACATATTTTGTTATTTGAAAGAAGACTTCAGTTGATGTTCATAGGAATTGTTATAAAGTAGAGGAATTGACAAGAACTAATTAACTTTACTGGCCAGCAAGTCGAGCTGCCGCAAGGAGGGTACAAATCATTTGTGGGAAAGTCTATGAAAATGTTATCTATAATAAAAAAAGATTTATTGAGCGTAACTATTTAAAAAGCCTGTTATTACATAGGCTACCATAACATGCTAAGAGATAATGAGATATGGAGATATGTTTAATTAATTAGTTACCTGTGACCACCACCTGCTCTGCTTCTTGGTCTCTGGGCATGCCCTCCACAGCTTGAGGGTCCAGTAGCTGTGCCACTGCCTCCTCAGCATCGGTTAGGGTAGGGAATGTGCTTGGCCCACCACCTATACGAAATTCAAGGTAGCGTAATTAGAGAGCCAGAAACAAAAATACTATTACCTTATGTATGTAAAAGAGTTTACATCAATACCCGAATAAAATAAATATCACTGCAGTCAGCTTATTCACCTTAAAATGTATGTTACCAAAGCTCTTTCTCACCTGTGACGGTCAGCTCCTTATAGTATTCTCCAATTTTTCTCTTAGTGCTGCTTTTGAAGTCCGCTAGCTTGTTGCGTAGCTCGTCCACGGTCCTCACAACGCCACTCACAGCGTTGACTTCACTCCTAACAGCATCCCAGGCCATATTTTTCATTGCCCATTAATAACATCCCACCTCTCTTTAACACCTGCAACAAGCGTCAGGAGTTCTTCATTTGTGAAGTTGGGCCGGCGTTTCTTACCTCCAGCCGCCATCACGTATAGTCCGGCCGCTAAGGACCAGATTTCAAGAGGATGGGGACATGCCGGATAAAAGCACCAAATTTTGTTCAGGCATTCTACAGGGTCCTAGCTATGATTTTGAGAGGGGAGACAAACGATCCAATTACTCAGAAGCCTCTATGAACCATTTTTGTGATAACGGCTAATTTTCACTTAGAAAAATCTTGATGAAATCAAGATTCGCCTTTAATGGCAAAAGAAATATTCCGTATATGCAATACATCCACTAGTTTGTTATTTTTTTCATCCCTTCTTATGCTTCAAGATCACACTTTTCAAATTTTACCAGGACAACCGTTCTATTACAATGGAATTTAGGCTTACATGTATGACCATGAATTACTTACGTACATGTACTTAGTTAAGGATGCAACAATGTCTGCTAACTGTTTTGTTTTGTGTGTTGCAGATTTTGAAGAGCCCCAGTCCTCATCTGTGATGGATTGGTCAGCGTGTGCAGTCTGCCAGAAGAAAACCTCTGAGCCACTTCGCTGTCCCTTAAATGCACATGGAGCGGACAAGTGGGTCGCCAGCTGTCTATGGATCTTTCCTGGAGAAAGTGACTCAGTTCAGAGAACTCAACGCTCTGCCAGTGCCTCTTGCATTTGGTGCTGCCACAGACGTGGATGAGTTGATCAGGAATCATGCACAAAGGCACAAATCATGTCACGACCAATTCAACACACAGAAACTGGCAAGGGCGAAGAAGCGAGGGAGAGATAGCACTCCTGCTCCAGAAGACCGATGCCGTCGTCCACGCAAATGTTTCGACAAAAACCAGCTGCATATTTTGCACCAAAGAAGATGGACTCCTGCATGATTTTCAAAACCCTAGGGGCAATGACAATGTTAGGTCAATGGCCCGAGATCTGTTGGATTCAGATTTGTTGACCAGGATTGAAGGTGTCGGTGACCTCATTGCACTGGAGGCCAAGTACCATCTTGCTTGCTTGGTTGGACTGCGGAATCGTCACCGGTCCCTGATCAGGAACAGGGAAAACCTACAGGATGCCAGTAAACCAGACAAGAAAGCCCGAGCAAGAGCATTTGCTGAGCTGGTCACTTACATAGGAATGAAGTGGAAGAAGGCACATTGCTCTTCAAGTTTGCTTCCCTACGGCATCTCTACGAAAGTCGTCTTGCTGACTTTGGCATCAGGAGTGAAGTCAACAAAGTTCGCTTTAAAGAGCAAATCCTGAAGCACTTTCCATATTCACAAGAGCAAAGTGATGGAAAAAATGTGCTACTTGTCTTTGAAAAAGGCATGCAACAAATGCTGAAACAGGCCATGGAGACTGACTATGAAGGAGATGCACTAATTTTGGCAAAAGCTGCCAGGATTGTGCGAGAGGACATCTTTCGTTCCTGTGGTTTCAACTTCAGTGGCTCCTTTCCCCCTGACTGCCAGAAGAACTCTGTTCCAGCCAACCTCAAGAGTATGGTGACCATGCTGATGAAAGGAGCTGACTTGAAAGATCAGGACTGCACAGATTCCCAGGCCTGTCTCACTGCCTCACAGATCATACTCTTCAACTGCAAAAAAAGAGCCAGAAGAGACAAGCAATACCAAGCAGTCGATCACGACATTCGTTGGAAATTGAGCCACCCCTACCACTCTACATTGGCCTGAACCTCCACACGCAGACTAGGTCAAGAAAACTTGTTACCCAGATGTCCAACCTGTCACCAGGCCCAACAACAGACACCAACTGCTGAAGGCTGCGGTTGGACACTGGATGCAGAAACAAAGTCCTGGGTTCCTGTCTGGTGCTCGCAGCCCCGCGGCAGCAAAGGCTGTAAGTGAACTTGTGAAGTGTGCCTGCAAAAGTGCTGCAGGTTGTGGCGGGAGATGTTCATGCAAGAAAGCCAGCTGGAAATGCACCGAACTGTGCAGCTGCAAATGTGAGAAGTAGACACATAATTACAATTATGAATCATACCTGCATTGTGATACTGGTGCTTAACAAAGACATGGCATTCCTGCAGCTGTACAGGAAGAACATGATTGTTGTATAATGAGCTTAATGAATACTTATTTTTCATAATGCACCGTCAGTAGATTAACCACTGTCATTTTTGAATTGCAAGGAGTATGTTTTAATTCGTGTTCTGCTAATAAACTACATGGCATTTCGCGATGTCCGCAGGGGAGTTTAAAGTCGAATAAATATTGAATTTATGTTTTTTTGACAGCCATATTGGAATATTTTGTTCTGGAGTTATTAAAAAATAATAATAGATAACTTGCATCCAATAAACATTATCCCTTATGACTATTCTTTTAAAAAAACCCATTTACCCTAATTTCCACATGCGGAAATGTCAAAATAATAAAGAAGCGTTCCTTATAGCCATCTGAGTGATGGGATCATTTGTCTCCCCTCTCAAAATCATAGCTAGGGGCCTGTAGAGTGCCTGAAAAAATTTTGGTGCTTTTATCCGGCATGTTCCCCATCATTTCCTAAGCTGCCGGACTAGTACGCTTTAATCATCCACAGCAGATAAGAAGACGAGGAATCATATGTGTAAATTCACGCACGGACATTTATATGAGGCCATATTATTCGTGTTTTTGAGTAATTATCATGATATTTTGTAATAGATTAATAAATGGTAGGTAACAGCCGTGCAAAACGATCCTTTATGAAGTATCATACTGATAAATTATCTCTTGAGGCATCATTTACTAAATTATGGAGGTATGATACATCCATGATTAAAATACTATTCATTTTAAGAGCAATTTGTTTGTAAACAAAAGCCGTGTAGCCCAACACCCCTGATTTAAGCATGGAGCTGATTGGCTGTTGCGCGACACGAGACCCCTCTGGTGGCTACCAGCGGCAATGGACCTCGTACCCTTACTAGGTGCTTTACAACATCGTTGCCGAAAACAGTTTTGCCATCTCTCGTAGCGGTCTAGTAACTTCGACATCGTAACAGGGTATCGCTGGTAAGTTTGCTGAGTCCGGCCCCTGGGCTGTATGATGATGTACAATGATTCAGATGCGCAGAGACGAGTTTGTGGGCAGTGGAAGAGGTCTGCGCACCCTTCCCTTGTCCCTTAACCTACCTAACACAGCGTTTCACACACAAGTTTATTATGGCGGGAATGTAGGTAAGTACAGCTGAGTGATGCCACGAGGAACACAGGGAGAGGAGTGATGTGTTGCCTGAGAAGGTAGGTAGGTAACTGCCTGAATATAGGACCCCCGGCTGGACAAAGGGGATTTGGTTGACCCCAGTCAGGTCACCCCTAGACCACGTGCGGCCTGACCTTTAGGTGTAATTAGCCAGGTGTGCTGCCCAAAAAATTGTGAAAAACATGTCTTTGTGAAACATGTCTTTGATGGGGTCCTGAAACCAGACCTATATTTTACCATTAGTTATGTATTTCGCTACACAAGATTTTGCTTTACGAGTGTGCCAGTGTGGAACCTAACTCTTCGTATCTTCGGGACCTCCCTGTACAGTGGTTGTGAGGCATGTGAAAATGATGAATTCCTGTGAAATTTTATAATACACAATAATTCAAAAGCAAAGGACTGGACAAGAGAGGATAGAGAGAGAGAGAGAGAAGAAGAGAGAGAGAGAGAAGAGGAAGAGAGAGAGAGAGAGAGAGAGAGAGGAGGAGGGAGAGAGAGAGAAGAGAGAGAGAGAGATGAGAGAGAGAGAGATTCTAACATTAAAATAGGAGTACATGGGTTGTAATTCCATCCTCCCTCTACCCCTCCAACTCTCCTTCCTCCCCTCATACACACTTTTCAAATCCATATCAAAAGTTATTCGGGTCAACAGAGATTTATGTATTTTTCTTCAAAGTCTGCTCATTGCTGATAAATGTTGAATCTAACTTTATCATCCCCCCCCCCCTCTCTCTCTCCCTCTCTCTCAAATCTCTCTCTCTCTCTCATCTGTCTCTTCTCTCTCTCTCTCTCTCTCTCTCTCTCTCTCTTCCTCTCTCCTCTCTCTCTCTCTCTCATTTTCCTCCTCTCTCTTTATCATCTTCCTATGTAAGCTGTGAAATAAAACATAGAACACAATTATTGATGAAGTGGTTTTATTGATCTCCCTAACACCACCCCGCTGTGGGGAGTCACCTTGTCGTGGTGGCGGGGCTTGAAGCGTGGCCGACGGCGCCACCTACTCTGGCGGCTTGCCTGCCATTGTTGGGCTCGGTGGCCGTCGGCCTCGTGGACCAAGCGATCCCCCTTCGTCACTGGGAGGTGGAGCCTTCCGGTGTGTCGCCTTTATGCTTCCCCCCTTTCTTTTCCTTTTTGGCGATTCAGGCCCGGTGAGACCCTTCTCTTCTGTCTCACGCTTCTTCTTCCTTTTAAACTACACGCTCCGCTCCCCACGTGTTTGCCGTGCGTGGCATCCCGTATATTCCCCGCGCGCCCCTCTATCTGGGAGTTGAGTCCACCGCGGGGCGGGTTGTAGTTCCCTTCGGTGGGCAACACGCTCCTTTGGTAGGGGGGCTGGGGTACGACGGGAGGAGAGGTCCAGTGTGGCCCCGCTGGATCAATCGGGTGGTCATGCGTTGGCTAGGGCCAAGCGGAGGTTGCCTGGTGGGCACCGCGTCGGTCCCGCGGCTGCCCCCACCACTAGGCAACCGAAGCGTATACTTCCCCCCGCTACCCCTGGAGCTGTTGGGTGAGGTCCTTCCCCAACAGACAGCTTCCCCTTGTTGGGCTCCGTGGTGGGTGGGGGCGTGGGGAAGTGAAAATAATTTTGTTTATGAGTCAATCAATAATTTACCCCGGCCTGCCTCTCTCCCGACTTCCGCTTGTCCTCGAAAATCTCCCATTGGATCCTCTCACATGCCACTCTGGCGCCTTCCAGGCCCACGTGCACGAAGCGGGCAGCCGCCCTTCCTCCTCACTCCCCGTCTTTGGGGGTCCCCGCCTCAAGGGCACGACAGGGGTTGAGAGACGACCTGGCCCTAGGGCAAATTCTACGTTGGACACCTGCTTCTGTCCAACGTGTCCAGGCCTGTTACAGAGCTTACAGAATTTTCAAAGGCTTATGGTGTGGTTCACCGCATCCTCTTATTTATGATGACAATGGACAATTTAAATAGGTCTACTAATTTTGCTGCAGGCAGATGATGCATCCTCTGCTTATGAGGAAGCCACAAAGATGGAAATTGGGCGAGACATTTCAGAGCCGAACTCATTCGCTCTGTAAATGTTGGAGACGGCCCTGATGACTACATCCCCAACACTTTTGGGAAACTACGACATCTACTCCACCTGTCCGCCACAGCCCTACCCCTTCTTGGTACGTGGCTTATTATAAGGAAAATGGTGGCAAAATTTTTCCTTGCGGGGGGTTTTGGGAAAAAAATTGGAAATGATTTCCCCGGGGGATGAAAAAATGGAGGGGGAAAACCAGAAACCTTTCCCTTGGGNAACTCCTTCCTCACAAATCCACATCCTACATCTAATCTAACCTCTGTTGAACATTCCGTTCTTCCCTTCCTCACAATTTCACTATTTTTCTAAAACCTGACCCTTTTTATGCTTGTCATAGTGCCATATGACCTCTGATGTCTGGCACATTCCCCTCTTGGCATTAAATTAATCAATCAATCGCATTCTCTGCCCGGGATTGGCCGATATCATTAGCAAGGAGTACTAGCATGTTAAGCAGAGCCTCCGTGTGATTGCTGACGTTGGTGCTCATTATTTCCATTTGGGTAGCAACCCTGTTCATAGCACCTCCCATGTTTCTGACCTCAGTGAGGATCCCCTCTTGAACTTCAATCATGAGGAGTTACCGGTAGTTCTGCCTCCTTGGCTGCCTCGTGCTGGGACGAGCAGCAGGCATAGCTGCTTGAGGGGGAGATGGTGAGGGCAGCGGGCCTTGACGCCTGCTGGGACCAGCAGCAGGTGGAGCAGTATGAGGGGGAGATGGTGTTGGCTGTGGCTCCTGACGCCAGCTGGGACCAGCTGCAGGTGAACCAACTTGAGGGGGAGATGGTGATGGCAGTGGCCCTTGACACCAGCTGGGACCAGCAGTAGGTGAAGCAGTATGAGGGGGAAATGGTGTTGGCAGTGGCCCTTGACGCCAGCTGGGACCTGCAGCAGGTGCAGCCTTGTTATTTGTTGTTGTCTTCGTATGTTTTTTTATGTTACAAAGAGACAATTCCTAGCTAGTACGGCTGCAGCATCATCAGCTGCAAGGTAGGCTCCACCTCTTCCAACATCCAGTTGATTCAGGCGCTCATTCTCATACTGGGCCACCAACATATCTAGGGTGGCGCGAAATGCAGGATTTCGAGTCCATCCGTAGTGCCGGTTCAGAGTTCCCTCACCTGAGATCTTTATCATTAGTTCTTTGGCTACATAGGTGAGGTTGCGGAACTGTGTAGATCTCACGGGTCCCTAAGTCCTTCTTGAATCCATAGTACTGATTGTTATCAATCACGTGCGTAGCTAAATGGAAGTTTGCCCACTCCAGAGGGAACATGTGACAGATGATGGTCCAATTAAACCTAGGGTGTGCTCTCATCGCCTTGAGAGTCGTGGAAAAGGCAGTCAGTCCTTCTCCTGCCGCCTGCATGATGGTGATCCGTACCCGAAGAGCATTCTCAGGAACATAAGATATCCAGGTATGCATTATGCTTTCCACGTTTGTCTCATCTATGAAGTTCCCGAAGATCTTCCAGATGATAGCTAGGGCGTCATTTGTCATGTTGATGCCCACTCCGACTTCGGATTGGATGGTGTCCACTACTTTTGTGCAGAAGACGTCTGAAGCTGTCCCCTGCTTAGCGATGGCACATAATGTCCATGCAATGAGTTCTGTATGTCTCACTGCATCTGCCACTATGTTGGTGATCCACAATAGGAAGTTATATGCCGACTCCAGTTCAAATTCTGCTCCAGGAACTCCTGTGTTGTCAGGCGGCAATCCAACAACACCAATTAGAGGCCCTCCAGCAGCCATAGCATCTCCGTAGTTCCTAGAAACTGTGTTGAGGAAACCTATTTGGCCCAGAGGGAACAGGCTCTTGATGTCAGCGATGAATTCGATCCTTGCTTGGTCCTGAGGAAGATACCAGTCAGCTGGGATGCAAGGCATAACAGATTCACCAATAGCAAAGAGAGTGTTGCCAAAGTTTCCTGTCGCCTGTTCTCTCCATGCCCTGACCCTGCCATAGGCCCCAACGATCCTAAGCAGTTCAGGGCTGTCCCATGCACCCCTGAAAACCCCATGTCCTAGGTGCTTGAGGCGGAAGCCTCAACCTGCAGCAGGTGCAGCAGGTTGAAGGGGAGATGATGATGACCATGGGGTAGAGCGCCTGCTGGGACCAGCACCAGGTGAAGTAACTTGAAGGGGAGATGGTGATGACCATGGGGTTGAGGGCTGGACAGGGAGTGTCTGGTTTGAGGGCTGTGCTTTTAATTTAATAGCGCCACAAGAAATTGGAGTACGGCGTCTGTATACTGTTTGGTAGCTTGGATCTGGATGATGCGAGACTGGGAGGGATGACACATTAGCAGGTGGAGATGATACAGCCACAGATGTAAGTGTGGCTAAGTGAGAGGAGGCACGCTCATGGGGCGACAGAAACTGTTCGATGCTGCCACCTTCATCTACGACTGAAAGAAATTAATCATCATCAGTATGTCATTCATTCTTATTGATTCATGGTAACGTGGAATAATTCAGCTTACACACCCAATAGTGATAAATACATTATTTATTCAATGAACAAAACCAAACTAAAGGTGACTATGAAGGTTGCAAAATATTCTTAATTAAGACTTCTGAGGGGAATATTTACGTGAGATCATTTAATTATCGATGAATGATGTTGATATTAGATACTAACAAGTAGCCTACTTGTGGGCCCTTCGGACCCATGTATTGATGTTTGTAGTCTTAGTATATTTTAAGCAACAATGTGAGTGCAAATTTACAGTTTCGGCTACCAAAAACAGACAGACAGACAGACAGACACACACACGGCTACTCCTATAGTATATTAGATAATATTACTAAATGGTAATTATGCAGTTTCTACCAATACTGCTCCCTATTGACCAATACTCTCCTGACATAACATGAATGGCTGCGACCCACAGACCGACCTGCTGCTTAACTAACCTGCTGGGCATTGATTACGTAACCTATCCTTACTGTGGGGGTTTCGCCCCCCTTGTGTATTTAATTTTTTTATTTCCGACATCTGTTGTATGGGTTAGAAATACTCCTTATGGTGAGAACGAAGCGTTCAAGATACTTAAAGCCACTGATCGTGTATTGGTTTAAACTGCACTTACATACCATATACAATACCATATAAATACATGCATTCACATATTTTGTTATTTGAAAGAAGACTTCAGTTGATGTTCATAGGAATTGTTATAAAGTAGAGGATTTGACAAGAACTAATTAACTTTACTGGCCAGCAAGTCGAGCTGCCGCAAGGGTACAAATCATTTGTGGGAAAGTCTATGAAAATGTTATCTATAATAAAAAAAGATTTATTGAGCGTAACTATTTAAAAAGCCTGTTATTACATAGGCTACCATAACATGCTAAGAGATAATGAGATATGGAGATATGTTTAATTAATTAGTTACCTGTGACCACCACCTGCTCTGCTTCTTGGTCTTTGGACATGCCCTCCACAGCTTGAGGGTCCAGTAGCTGTGCCACTGCCTCTTCAGCATCGGTTAGGGTAAGGAATGTGCTTGGCCCACCACCTATACGAAATTCAAGATAGCGTAATTAGAGCCAGAAACAAAAATACTATTACCTAATGTATGTAAAAGATTTGAAGTCAATACCCGAATACAAAACATATCACTGCAGTCAGCTTATTCACCTTAAAATGTATGTTACCAAAGCTCTTTCTCACCTGTGACGGTCAGCTCCTTATAGTATTCTCCATTTTTTCTCTTAGTGCTGCTTTTGAAATCCGTCAACTTGTTGCGTAGCTCGTCCACGGTCCTCACAACGCCACTCACAGCGTTGACTTCACTCCTCACAGCATCCCAGGCCAGATTTTTCCTTGCCCCAGTGAGGCGTGGAGAAATTGGCCCATTAACCCGGGAGCTGCGGGGAGACTCTTAAGAGTTCCCCCGGCGAACTGCGGGAAGACTCTTAGGAGCAGAGCTTTTGAACCCGTACCAAAACCGCGCGTTTATAGGCAGGCGGCTAAAAATTGGTGTAGGTATAGTACTACATGTCAACTCTCGACACCACTCCGCCACACGCTCGCCCCGCACTCGTGCAAGTACGCTCGCCCCCGCACTCGTGCATAAAAATGCAATTCTGAAGTCCATTTATACGTACGACATACGCATGTCTCACTTTCTCTCTCTCTCCATTCCTGACTCATGTTATTGTAGACCTCTTGGTGGCAACGAACACCAGACACCTCCTAGACGTAAGGTTCAAAATCCCAAGACATCCATACGCCTGGGGCGCCTCCACAATTATCACACAGCTGCATATGTTTACTGCCTTCACTCTCTCCACGACTCACTCCTTGCCTCCCTCTAACGCGGTAACCCACCCCCTCCTCCCTCTCGTTCTATCCCCTGGGCGCGTGCAAATTCGGCAGGGAAATCTCGCCGCTCGATGACAATCTAGCCGCGCGGTGCCATTCGCTCCACATTTTTCAACTACGGCCCGTCCCCCCCCCCCCCCCAGACATTTTTTGGGGGGTCAAATATATATGGGCCGATGCACGCAAACATTCCCTACACGCTGATGTACTTTTTATCGAAATTGGCAATGGGTCCCAAAATCATCATACATGCGCACAGTATGACCCTGTAGAAAAACCCCTGTGCGCACGTCTTAGGTTAATAACATCCCACCTCTCTCTAACACCTGCAACAAGCGACAGGAGTTCTTCATTTGTGAAGTTGGGCCGGCGTTTCTTACCTCCAGCCGCCATCATCGACGGCAGTCGGCAGATAAGAAGACGAGGAATCATATGTGCAAATTCACGCACGGACATTCATATGAGGCCATATTATTCGTGTTTTTCAGTAATTATCATGATTTTTTGTAATAGATGAATAAATGGTAGGTAACAGCCGTGCAAAACGATCCTTTATGAAGTATCATAATGATAAATTATCTCTTGAGCATCATTACTAAAATTATGGAGGTAGTGTACATCCATGAACTAATATACTATGCATTTTAAAGTGCAATTTGTTTATTCACGTATTAGCATAAAATCTGCAACAATAATACAATGATACGAAAATGGAGGCTAAATAAAGTAGGCATAAAACATTTGTTCTTCAACCCTTAGTGGTCAGCATTTATCCTTGTACTATTATATTAAACACGGTTCTGAATCTACACACTTGCCTGAAATTATGTTAGGTCTAGGATACTGCCGATCTGTGACACTAGCTAGAGCAGTGGTTCTAACAGGGTACCTGTACCACCGGGTACAAACATTACACTGGTGGCTACGAGACATGATGACCAATAATTCAATGTCATATTTTAAAAATTAAAAAAACCAAAAGGAAGCTGGAAATTATATATTTATAATATTATTTTGTCTTGTCAACAATATGTCTAACCACCTGGAGTCCAACGGTTCATCATTAGGTCATACTACAATATCTTGTAAAAACTATTATTTACCGTCATATGTCGTTTTCTTATTTTACCGTATCGTACAGAGTTCTATACTCGTGTCTGGTACGTGTTCATGTGTCTGCTTGGCTCAGCACTGGCCACTGGCCAAAAAAATAGCAGCAGGCCACAAATCTCGGCCCTGGCAGCGTTCGTGGAAGGTTCTGCCGCCTCGCTCCTACCACAACGCAGTGCGCACCAGGTAACATGGTTCGCCCCTCGGGTGACGATACGAGGTCCCTGAGGTGCTCTACACGCTGCCGTGGGTTTCGCCAGTTTCACTTTCAACATTTCTCTGACCTGACCGCCACAATGAGCGGGATTTAGTTCCAGTGTTTTCGTTGTTAACTGAGTTAACTGAAACCTGTAACACTGTGTCTGTGATTCCTGTGAACGAGGCCGCTCCCCACAGGGCTGTTAGGTGGGTGCCAGAGGTCCTTGTGGTTTACCGCGTGCTCAACGTGTTGCAACATTCATTATGTCGCCCTTAGCGTCCCTTGGTGTGATACGGAGTTGACACCCTCGCTGGTCATGGCGTTAGAGGCCAGTGACACAATAGGACCGCAGAGGGCAAGTTAAAAAGATTAAAATATGCAACAAACGCATCACTAACAACCATTTTGCATTCTTTTAGTTACTCTGGGATACACCTTCATCTGGTCCTGGTGACTTTAAAATTTTTCATTCCGTCTATACCTTCTTCTACCATTTCCTCTATTATCACAATATCTTTGTGATAACTTGGAAATGGTTAGAAGAAGGTATAGACGGAATGAAGAATTAAAAAACTGAATGAAAGAATGAAAACAAAATTAAACTATCTCCATTATAAAAAAAAATCTATTTGTAGGCCAGGAAAAGAACACGAGTCGGTGTCTTGAAACGCGACGGGAAGTCTGTCCATTATAATCCTGCAATTTTTTGTGGCAATTGGATTAAAATCTGGAGCCATCTTCGAAAGAAATTTTCCAGCAGCGATGGTAGCACTGACAGCAGCCAAATCTGCCCGGCCAGCCGTCGTGGAAGGTTTCTGCCGCCCTCGCTCATACCACAAACCGCACAGTGTAACAGGTCGCCCCCCGTGTCCCTGAGGTGCTTATACAACTGCCTGCCTTGGTTTCGCCACTGTCACTTTTCAAACGTTTCTCTGGACCTGACAGCCAACAGTGAGCGGATTGTCCAGTGCTCTGTGTTAACAGCTAGTGACTGATTTAGCTGAAGTTATAACACTGTGTCTGTGATCCTGTGAACCGCGGGCGCTCCTCACCGGGTTATAGTGGCTGCCCAGGAGGTCTTGTTGTTTACCGCGTTGCCCCTCAACGTTGTGCAGATTCATTCTGTCGCCCTTAGCGTCCTTGGTGTGAGACGGAGGTGAACCCTGCTGGTCACTGGCATGATAGAGCAGTGACGCAAGGGGGCCCTCAGGGGCTAGTTTAAAGGTAGCAAGCACCAAGGGTGGGAAACCTGCGTTAGGGACAGGCGAGACCCTCACGGGGCAAGGCATCACTTGTAGTCCTGCGCACGATCATGAGTAGGCGGGGGACACGCTGAGTGTGGTAGCTGTAGCAGGAGTTTTGTTGTTGCCGGTTTGATAGTGGTCTGATGGTTATTTTTACAACTATTACCGGTTTGGTCTTGTGAGGATTTAAGTATTATTGTTCCTGCTATTTCTTTGAGGCAATGGATTACCTTTTAATCCACAGTAATTTTTGTATGACGTGATGGCTGTGTCAAAATGAAATGCCCGTAACTCTGACGACAGAGAGAGATAACTAGGACAGCTCTTGGAATCTTATGCTCCCAAGCAGATCCAGGCAACAAGGTTGATCCCAGTTTCGATGGATTCCTTGCATCTCAGGCTGACGATGATAACGCTGAAAAAACAATTTTGTTCTGGACATTACGATACTTCACTGGAACAAAATGGATTTTGCTGACACTTTATGCCACCCGAACTGAAGCGGTTCTAAACAATATCACAATATCCAGGGTCGATGATGTCATTTACGAGAGATGAAAGATTGATTACAAAATAAAAAATTGAAGAAAAATAGGTTCCTGGATAAGCGAAGATGATAAATATTGAAAGTATTTTCCAAATTCCCTAAGTTTCTGTGACTAAAATTGCTTTTCAAAACACAATGGTTATTGCAAAGAAAGCATTGCATACTGGAACTGAGGACATTTAATCTGAGTATAGGTTCCTTGCACCGTGACGTCACAGCCCTCGTTGTGCAGGGCGACAGCGCGGACGATGCGAGCGTGAAGGACAAAACAAACTTCACACTGTCACCTGTGTTTGCCCGCTTATGTGTAATTTTCCCCTATCCAAATATATGGTAATCAGTATAAATATACACTGTTATATTTGTAAAGTTTGGTTGATAATCTTACATTAAGAACATAAGAAAGTACAAGAGGCCGAGAGGCCTACACGTGGTAGTTCCTTGTTACCTAACTACCCTACATCTCCTTTCATCCTCATCCATGAATCTATCCAGCCCCTCTTTTAAAGCTTCCCTAGGACTCCGCACTAAAATACCTGTCTACTGTGAGTCTATTCCCAATCATTCACCACCCTATGTGTGAACCAGTTTTTCTCTTTTTTCTAATCTATGCTTTTCCAGCTTGAATCCGTTACTTCTTGTTCTACCCTGGTTAAAAGCCCGTAGGAACTTTTCCTACCTCTCCTTTATTACGATCCCTTTGCATCCACTTATAAACTTCTATCAGATCGCCCCTTACTTGCGTCTCTCGAGTGAGTGAGTAACTTGCAAAGCTTCAATCTATTCTAATAAACTAAAGTTACGCATCGCTTGAAAATTTTTGGTCATCCTTCTCTTGCACTGTTTCTAAAAAAGGCTATAGTCCATCATGTATATGGGAGACCAAAACTGAACTCAGATAGTTCTAGTAAGGTTCTGACTAGAGCCAGATAAAGCTTTAGAATGGTGGTGAATGAGTGGAATGGTCTCAGTAGACAGGTAGTTAGTGCGGAGTCATTAGGGAGCTTTAAGGGGAGCTGATAGCGTTCCATATGGGGATGCACGGTGGATGTAGGTAGTGTTAGGTGACAGGAACTACCACGTGTAGGGCCTCGCGGCCTCTTGTAGTTCCTTGTTCTTATGTTCTAGAATAACTACCACTTTTACCCTTTTAACACTTCTGAGTAATAAATCCTAAACACTATATTAGCTCTATTCTGAGCCTCAATTACATTGTTTCCTAGGTTGGGAGGTCTGGGACTCACCATCAACTCCAAGATCTTTGTCACTTGGGATCTTTCAGCGATTACATTGCGTCCTATTGTGTATCTATTCCCAGGGTTTTTTCTACCCAATATTAAAACGCGCACTTATCAATATTAACTTCCATAGAGAGCCGTCTGACTGCCCACTAATTAAGTTTATTTAAGTCTCCCTGCCAATATGTTACATCAGACTGTGACCAATAATCCCTACCTACCTTAGATCTCAAGCAAAACTTGCTGATATCACTGTAATCTCATATCCAAGTCGTTGATGTAAATAAAAAATAGTAATGGACCCAAAACAGACCCTTGTGGAACTCACTTGTCACCTGTCTATTCAGATTAAGAACCATTAATTTTACCCTTTGTTGCCGATTACTTAGCCAAGCTTTGATTCCAACGAAGAACCTTTCCATGATGTTTCATGTGCCTTAACCTTATTTAAGAGTCGCTCGTGTGGTACTTGGTCAAAGCCTTTACTAAAGTCCAGATATATTATATCATAATCCTTTCCCCCCTATCATTATCTGCCATCTCATAAACTGCCTATTAAAAACTCAAAAATTGGTGTGCATGACCTAACATTTGTGAATCCATGTGTGATCAAACATGGTTTTTCTAATTGTCCGTTGAGGTGGAACTGGTGCGGATTTGTTTAAGCATGTGGTATGGTTTTATTGCTGATTCGCCAGTTTGGGTTACGTGATTTTTTATTTGTTTTTCTTGGTGAAACCAGCAATCGTGGTGTCAAACAAACAAATAATAATCATTGCAAGTGATTTTCGGCTCACGCCCAATGCAAAACCATGGGGACTAGACGGCATAGCTTTTATATACCTATTCATCAAAAAGCTATAACATTGCACTGGCACTGTTGCCACAGCAAATATGTGTGGTGCCAGTCCCTCTCTTGGTCTCCAATTCAGTCAAAATATTACTTTTTGGCAAGTTTACATCTTTGTTGTTATGTTTCTACGTTAGTGAACTTTAGGTGTATATTGTCACTATGGATATAGCAGAAGTTGCCTGGGTGAATTTACACAAAGCACGGTCTATTTGATGCATTTTAATTACCATCAATCCATATCTGGAAAAACAACGTAGAAAGGAATTATTACCCCCCGATGTGCAAAATAAAAAGAAAATACATACCGTCGTACAAAACAAATGCTATAAAAAACACCAAAGTTACCACAGCCCATTTATTACTTGCTTACCAGCAGTGAGCTTCCAAACAACATTCTGCCTGACTCACGTAGCGACTGACCGTTGGCCGTTACTATGCCTCTTTAACCAGTGTTGATAAATCGGGGATAAATTGTAGTTTATCAAAAATCGTTAGAATTTGTATATAGTTGGCAAAAAATTTCCTCACCCTTGCAAAAGCAAGTTTCATATTACTGGCATTAAAGACGATAAAACCAAAATCTGCACGTGGTTAGGACATTTTGCAAAGTGATTTTGCATTTTACACAACTATAGAGTGATAGAAAAAATATAATTATAGATTTGAAATCAGCATTATCGAAAAATTAGGAACCACTAATTGGTCTTCTGTAACAAAATCTTTGTTGCCTAATATAATTCCTGGGCCATGGCCTCAGAATTTCACCAATTTTGTTTTCACCAGATTTGCACGAAATCGTGGCTTTTACTGATGGTGATCACGAATCAGCTCTTTGTTTTACTATATTAGGTACCAAAAGCAGTTTTTGAGCCTTTGTAAGCTTAATTACCCCCGTAAATATATATTGTACGCCCTTTTAAAACCAAACTATGCTTCTGTGAAAAATTATATAGAACATGTATTATTGTTCTTCGGAAAATGTACAATTGTTGTTGAGATCAAATACGTCTATATGATAATACAACTCGACTAATTTTTAGGCTGTTTATACGTAATGGTCAAATATTACCTTTATCGCCTTTCTCTATTTTTTAGTATGTAACTTTTAACCCTAGACCAAATATACCTTGAATACTTGTTAAGCTCAACGAGATCTACCCTAAGCAGCAATCCGTTTCTTTTTTGCTTACACTGATCTTGAGATATACAGTTTTTAATATGTTGTTCACTGTTCAGTTGTTACTTTCATGTTCATGAATGTCTGTTTCATGTTCCACTTTCCAGCAGCTTATTGAACGCACCATACATATAACTTTTATCCAGCACAACATTTATTTTATGTCTTGATGGAGAGCATATATGCAGAATCGAGCCTACTTATTAAAATGCCCAAATTTATTAGTAGCAAGAGTTTGAACGCATGTATGACTCCGGCCCCCTGGATTTCTGGAAATATTTTTTTTTCGGAAATGTGGCCCTAAAAACACTGGTTGCGGTTCATTTCTCATGGACATTTTAATCTGCTTCACACAAACAGGGACAGCCTGTTGAAATCGTGATTTTGTTTCAATCGAAAACGTTTTCAAAAAAAAAAAAATCCGGTTCGTGAGATAATAGGGCAACATTGTTTTTTCCAATTTTCCGCAAGGCTTCGTATGATACATTCCACGGCCTTAACGGTTGTTTATTTAGGGAACAAATGCGCTTCAGTCTCTCAGATTCCCGTGTCAGAGACTAGACGTACAATAAAACAGCAGGAGCCGACCGGAACACCCTTGCCGCGATCTTTTTCCACAGAAGGCAAAATATCCCACGGGATGACCAAAGGCCACATTTTTTACCATAGTTAGTAAAATTCGAAGCGCATCCGTCTGGGTCCTCCCGCCCCACCTACTCTCTCCACGCTCTCTCTCGCTCTCTCTCTCTCTCTCTCTCTCTCTCTCTCTCTTCTCTCCTCTTCTCTCTCTCTCTCTCTCACACAAACACAGTAATAGTGGAAAATTAAATATATTCTTAAAATAATAGATATTATTTCAGCAAGATTAGAAAGTCGAGAGGAGAGAGAGAGAGGGAGAGAGAGAGAGACGGATGGAGAGAAAGAGAGAAGACGAGAGGGAAGAGGAGAGAGAGAGAGAGAGAGGACAGGAGGAAGATGAGGAGAGAGGACGAGACGAGATTAAAGGATTTCAGGCGTCAGATCAGGTCAGCTGCGAACCGCTCTTCTCTCCTCTCTCTCCTCTCTCTCTCTCTCTCTCTCTCTCTCTCTCTCTCTCTCTCTCTCTCTCTTTCCCCCCCTCGACACTCCCCCCCTCTCTCTCTATCTCTCCTCTCCTCTCTCTCTTCTCTCTCTCTCTCTCTCCTCTCTCTCCTCTCTGAATAGTTACTAACGTAATTTTCTTTCTAAAGTCTGGATAAAATTTCATGGATGGGAAGAGAGGTGGTATAGGTAGAGTTGATAACAGGAAACTACATCGTGTTAGGTCTCACGGGCCTATTGTAGCTTCCTATTCTTATGTTCTTATCTCCGTTTGAACACCAGCTTCCAAGATTGCATTACAGGTTTGAATTATTCTTCTCTACATTGTCCAGGATATTTTATAAATGGTTTAATATAGCTGTTGCATAATTTTAAAAATCAATTGTTGGCAAGGAAAGGGAAGATCTGAGGCAAACAAGCCGGTTGTCGTGGGCAAGTGTCTGTTTTGGGGGAATGTCTGTTTACTAAACAAAGGCAAAGGAACAACGTGAGTTGAGGGGAATAAGCTTTAATTTGACTCGATTTTCATTGAAAATAAACCTCATTGTGATTCCCACACAAAGTACTATAATAAAGTAAACCTAAACCTAACTAAACTTAACGTTTTTCTAACCTTACCTAACCTAGCGGTCTGACGAAAAGGGAGAGCGAAATGGAGAATATGCCGCCTGGAATGCCTTTGTGATCAAGTTAAAAATTTAGTAATTAATCAACAACTTTTATTTGTCTTTGTTAGTGAAACAGACATTCCCTCATAAACAGACAATTGCCCCACACGAACCGGCATGCTTTCAAAGGAATTTTGGCAACACTGTGGCAGTCATAATTGACTGTTTTGAAGTGACCTTTGGCAACTCACGTCTTCCCTCTTAGCTAAAGGCGGCCGTCACACTAGCACTTTTCCGTCTATTTTTTTCCAGCAACTTTTCTAAAAAAACTAACAATTTTTTTACGCAAGCCGTCATTAACACACAATCGTTTTGCGTGCACTGCCAGTCAGCTTTCCTTGCGACTGTAACAAAACATGGCTCGACGGGCCAGGGCAGGATAAGCAGTAACTTAGGGCAGGCTATCGCCTCGGTATACACTTAATTTGTGTATTAATCAACGTAGACGCGCCAAACAAGTTAAAATACATACACAACTATACATTAAAAACATAAATAGATGAGCGGGCATCAGCCCGCCGCTGGAGCGAATCATGCGAGTCATGCGAGAGGACTGTTGCCTGTTTTATAAAACTGGCTTTTAAACTGTATCTACATGTGCATAGTCCACTGAATATTTTCATACTTCGAATGTATTGAATTATTATTTTGCAAAAAAAAATCCTGATTTATAATCGAATATCTTTAAAGTAATCACTACCGTCAGATAACAGTGCTGAATTCGACAGATTCTACGTTTCTTTGTTATTTACAGAGGTGTGGTGGCGTTAATACCTACTTTTACATCCATGATTTCAGGAAAGTTAGAAGGGGGCATTCTGGAGAGTCTGTGTCATTTTGTGTCTTCATCTGTGTCACTATTAGGGCTATAAATGAACAAATGACAAAAATAAAACGAGGTGGCGACATCCACTATACCTACTTACAGAAAGTCGCCAGCTAGTATTTAACCCAACAGTTGAGTCGTCCTTGTGGGAATTCAGGGAAATTAGAGTTTAAAGTAAAAACAAGTCTCTATATATATTAGCTGCGGGAAGATGCTTGGATATATAAACATTCCTCTGCCACACGTGAAAATTAATTCTATTCAAGTTTGAAAGATCTGGCAAGTCCTGTGTCCTGCGACCGAAAAGCTACTGTTACTGTGTCATCGCGCGGTGAAAGAAAACGTAGAAGCAAAAAAGCGCAACAGTATATTGCAGCTACACAGGCATAAAAACCAACGCTGAAAACAGGGTAAGATATACAGTCATGCTATAAACTAGCATTACTGTTGTAACATCTTCAGGGCACATAAAAAATCAGTAGTGATGCTAGTAATTCGTAATAGTTTGGCGCCTGGCGGACTGTCACTGCAGGTGGCGACTTCAACTGTTATTCTACGGTATGATTTTGATTTGACTATGAAGTTGTCTTCAACTTTCCATATCAAGACGATCACGATCGTCGGAATCAGACTGACTGATTCAGACGGACTAACTTAGTCAGAGCGAGAAAAAAAAACCAACGGAAGATCGTCTAACTGAGACGGAAAAAGGCTAGTGTGACGCCGCCCTTTAGGCCGCAACACTTGGCCACACTATAAAACACCACAACACCATGAAATTCCTTCCATAGGTAATCCTGCTGTATTGTATATCCTTCATATCCAGAGGTGGGGAGTAGGGCGAATGATAAACTATAACTGAAAAGTCTGGTATTCTGGAAAAGTTTGCTACCTGGGGATGTTGTACTTGCAGATAGAGGATTTAAGCATTGAAGAAAGCTTGGGATAACTGTGCAACGATTATATATTCCAGCTTTTACTAGAAGAAAACCTCAATTGTCTGCAAGAACTTGTAAAGTACAAGAAAACTTGCAAATGTACGCATCCACGTGGAACGAGAGTAATTGGGTTTAGACGTAGAACGTATACGATTCTCCAAGGGTCCACTTCCACTTCGAGTGGGAAAAATGTAAATGGCAATGATGCAATCTTAGATAGAGTAGTAGAATATGTTGTGCACTCGTGAACTGCTGTCCAAGCATGTACCACTAGTCATAAGACAAGTTTTATGTGTGAGATTATCCACCAAATATTCAATCATATCAGTATTAGTCATTATGTCTGCGATTAAAGTAAAGTAGGCAAACAAAGTTATATAGTTTGATTATTCTAATAAAAAACTATAAAATAAATCCAAATACATACACATGCAAATACATACACATGTAAATACATACACATACACATGCAAATACATACACATGCAAATACATACACATGCAAATACATACACATACACATGCAAATACATACACATGCAAATACATACACATGCAAATACATACACATGCATCACATGCCAAATAAATACACAGCAAAATACATACACATACACATGCCAAACATACCACATGCAAAAAACTACATACACATGCAACTACATACACATGCAAATACAACACATACACCAGTGCAAATACATACACATGAAATACATAACATGTTAAAATACATACACATACACATGCAAATACATACACATGCAAATACATACACATGCAAATACTACATACAACATACACATGCAAAATACTACACATGCAAATACATACACATGCAAAACATACACATGCATCAACAGCAAATACATACACATGCTTCACATGCAAAATGCATTACACATGCAAAATAAATGCACATGCACACCACAATTTCCTATTTTGTATCGTACTCTCCTTCATCCTGTGTCCGTCTATTGTGGTTGTTGTGTTTCGTTCACGTCCTTTTGTCCTACATTTCCTGGCTGAAGCCCCCAATGTGATGATTGATGATCTCAGTACTCTACGGTCAAACGTTGTCTACACATTGCGTGTGTACGCTTTGCCTAGCAGCTCAGGCATGACACACTTATGAAATATAGTTTTAGCTTTTTGTGAGTGATGACCTCCATAGTGTGCTCATCCGCTAGAATCATCTGAAAGTAACCACAGAACGGGCGTCCACACACAACTTACCTGTATTTTCTACCGCTCAGATAGTATCTGCGTCGGGATATTGAAAAGAAACGGGATTTTCAATAATTTAATGGCGCTCTTGATAGAAGTTCTGGTGTATGTTTGTTAACCTGAAGCACCAGCTGAAGAAGCAAGGGTGTTTGTCCCTGATAGTAATATGGGTGGGTTTTTTTTTTAAGTAGTAGGAATCTGGGCTCAGAATGACGGATTTTGTAATCGGATCCTTCCCCTATTGTAACCTCACGTAATGAATGTGGACACTGGAAAGAATGCATTATTAGTAGGGGAGGATACCATAAAAACTACGTCACCCCAATAACATTAAATTTCGTACACAAGAAAGATACTGGATACTCTGATACCATTTGCGCATACTACAAGAAAGTTTAACTGACGCCTCTCTAACAACCTGAGACACCGTAAATGGTTTCTGGAACAAAGCTAATGAATGTATTGCTTCTCAATGAAAAATCAATTCATTGACAAAGTATGAGCAAAAGCTTTGCAACAGTCATGTACTGATAGACATAATGTTAATATCTAATTAATCACAAGGAATCAAGATCGCACCACACTATATAAGTGTTTATTAATAATTAACAAAAAAAAAAAAAAAAAACAAAAACTGGGGCATTATCTTCAAACAGTGTAAGGTCTCTACGTACCTGTATCTCACACACGCCATCTCCACAGCAGGTACATGACACCATACCTCGGGTGAGGCAAACCTAGGTGAGGAGACATAGGATGGATAATCAATCCACTTCATCCCAATTTTGAAGTCCACGTGACTTTCACCCATGGCGCCCATTACTGCAAGTCGGGCCCTCTCACAGTTGCACCCCCATCTAAAAAACATTTTTGCCTGTCAATGTACATTATACTAAATAACTAAATATGGTTGAACAATGGTGATAAAATAAGTAAGGAATCAAGATGCCTTACAATAGTTATCAATGTTATTGATGTCCAAAACAATTACTGCTTCTGCAACATAAATGTTTTATTTGCTCTTTGAACCAACGTACTTTGTTGCCCTCAGTGCTGTAGAAGGATTGTTTTGGGTGCAAATCCTTTGCGTAAATGAGAGGGAGGGATGATCGGGTTGGTGGAGCATGCAGCTTTCAATTAGAAGCAGTTTTCTAACCTGCCTCTATATTTAACAACCAATTATTAGAACAGCACCTGTCCCGATTGCATTCTCAACATACTGGCCATCACTTCCGGTACAGTAATAGGGATTTACTACAGCCAGATCAAATAATCTTGATTACCTAAGTGGATCTAGATGAAACAAACTATAGAGTGTGACCGTCCTTATCGAACAAGGCCCCCCCCCCACAAGCAAACAAGCTCTTCAGATCAAGTACCAAAGGTGACTCAACATCTTCTCCAGTGCTGCCTCTGACACAGTCGTTGATGGTCGAGTAGGGAGTCCAGAGCGTGGAGCATGCGCGAGATCATGCGCGGAGCTGCAGATGACAATGGTGCCTCGTCCATGCCTTGCGTAATCTTCGCAGTGAATACGGAGACCGCTCCGGAGGCCTTGCTCCTCCTTCGGTGTCAGCTGTGAACTGCTCCGGAACACCATACCTTGATGTGAGTAGATGACTTGCTCATCCATCTGGCGTGGTGCATTGGGCCTGGTGCAAGGAACCGCACCCCGCGCGGGGGTATACCGCCGATAAAGATAAGCGGTCAGTTCCAGTAGCTCCCTTTAGTCATCGCGTGAGTCCGTGAGTTCACCAGGAGCCTTTTTCTGAACCACTCGGCGTCAAACTTCCAACAGGAGAGGGCGACATCTTCTGTCGCTGCGCCGGTCACATACTGGTGCTGACGATGAAACTCCCACTTTGCCTGCAAACGCCCGACGAAACATACCGACGTCTGGCCCTGCAGGTAGGTCCCAGTGCAGAAGACAGAAGACAAGCCCCAATCCAAGCTCCAGGACGTGGTGCCGGCAGGAAAAGTAGAGCAAGTCCTTTTCGAGAGTCGCTAATTAGAGCACATGCGCCCTGGGATGCCAGTGTTCGCTGCGGTGGGGCAAATCTCATGCCGACGATTCGGTTGGTCAGTCCCCATTCTTGCACTGCGTCGACACAGCGCGAGCAAACATGAGTGCCTCTGCCACGGTGAGCTTGGCTGCTACGAGGGCTGAGATTGCGCTCTTCCCGACACCAGGATTGGAGACGACTCGAGGGACGTGTTCCTTGGTAGTGAGGTCCATCATCCAATTTTCCATCCCAAATGTATTAGAGAGGACCGTCCAGACTTGATACCGCTTTCACAGAATATAACGTGGCGTTCGCGAAGTTACCCCGCGATAGATCGCGGGATGGAGCTTCGGTGATATTCAGCTTCCTCGGGGTTTCTGGCCCAAGAGAGCGTGCTGTCTTGATCAGGACGTAGAGAAGTGCACGGTCGTCACCTTCGCTCCCCCCCCGATCAAGGGAGCTGCTGCGCTGGCTCGTCACGACGTTTTTTCAAGCCGCGCTTTGCTCGTTTCGGCTTCGTTGGGGCAAAATTTTTTTTTTTTTCCCCTTTAAAAAAAAAAAATTGTTAAAAAAATTTAAAAACCCAAAAAAGGGGAAACCAATTCAAAAAAAAAAAAAAAAGCCCCAGAGGTCATCCCATTCTCTGGGGGTGAGGGATAAAGGGGGCCTAAAACCTGATTGGTCCCTTCCCTTTAAACAGCAAGAGGGAACAAATATTCTCACCATGCAGACCTCTTAAAAAATGGGTTGTGGCATACCCTTGCCAGAAAAACGCGGCGTACCTTTGCCAAGGCCATTTTACATGATAAAACCCATGGTAAGGAAAGGAAAGATGAGGATACGCTAAGTGCGCGTGGCAGGGGTTGTATCTCCGTATCTCCGGGTTTAGCTCTTAGACCCTTTGGGGTGGGGGGGAATCGTACCCCGGGATACAGGGCTATGTGACTCCCGGGTTACCTTACCTTCCCCGGTTACCCCAGGTATCATTTAACCCCCAAAAGGAAAGGGAAAACAGCTGGTTGGGTGGTCACCGATTGCCCGGGCCCGGGATCAAACCCGGGGCCCGCAGATTCGTAGCCCAGGCACGCTAGCCACTGCACCACGGAGGCGACAACCCATGGTCCCAATATCCCCGGGGCCCTAAAATGAAAATAAAACGTATCAAGAGGGGAATTTGTAAATGGGTAAAATTTTTCGCTGTGTATCAGGGATAAAAGTGTTTACAGACTATTAAATTTGATTGCTTTATTTAAGTTTTTATGTTTTCTATAATGTCAGAAAAATATATATGATAGTTTGTTTAGTTTTTGTTATTATAGATAAAAAAAAAATTTTTCGGTTAAAACAAAAACGTGCGGCCTTTTTTAAAATCAAACCCCGAGACCCTGCATATCAGGGAAAACCCAAAGGGAAAGAGTGAGAAAATAAATCGTTCAGTAAAGGCAGGCCTCTAAAAATACTGAAATGATACCCGGGAAATGAGGGATTTGTAAGAAAGCATTCAGAATTTCCCCCATTCCGCTATAAAGTCCAACTCTAAAACCCGTATGTGCTTTTGTAAAATTTTTTCATAGAGTTCTTTAATCTGTAACTCTTAACCTCATTATTTTTTCAGTGGAAAAGCTATTTCAGGTATTATGAAGCATGTAGCTTTGAGTAGAATTGGGTTGTAATCTTGATAAAAATAATTTGAAAGAAGGTACTTTTGGAAGCAAATAAATGCCCTTTACCCGGGTGCAATATTTGATAAATTAATAAATGCTGATATTTTTAATGTGATTTTTTCTATTTCACTTCTTTTTTAAGGGTTGGGGTTATATGGGGGTCCAGTGGCAGAGGAGTTGAGCGATTTGGGGGAAATGGTAGACCACAGATTTTTCCCTCAGTGTGGACCCACAATGTGTTGAAAAGAAAGCGATTTGCACACTTAACCCCCTAAAAACCAAGGTCAGGTAATGTAAGTCTTTTCTCCCTTCTCAAAACGGGAAGCCGCTCCCTAATTTTCCGTATCATCGTGATTTTGTCCATAACAAGAGATGCATCCAAAGTGACGGGGAAAGGGGGGGAGGGAAATAAGTTTACAAGGAAAATGATATGAGATCAGCTGAGTGGAAGCAATTCGGGCAGAGAAAAAAGGGCCGATGCCATTTTTAAAAAATTTTTTATTATATTTTTTTTTTGTCCAAAGGGTTTTTGATTTTGGGAATTTTGCATCAATGTTATTGTTACAATATTTCAATTTACATAGAAAAATACTAGGTTTCACAAAGCAGGGTATACGTTACAAACCCGCTCCCCCAGCCGCCCCAAATAACCTGCCCCTTTTCTGGGGTGGCCCCAGACGGGGGGGAGGAAGGGATGAGTCCGGGTTTTGTGTTTAACGGGCCCCAAGACAATGAATACCCTCCTTGAGCACGGGCTCCCCCCCCTGGCACATCACCACCACGGCACACACACACACAGGCACATGCGGAATAAAACGACACATCCTTCCAGACTATAAATTTTACTAGGGGAACACTAGAGAGACAGCCTCACGCCCACCCAAAAACCCGGCCCAGTCACTTTCGACCGTCGCAGCCCTAAATGTTCCTCCACTCAATGCAGTCATGTTTTGCGTTTTACCCAAACCCGCGTCACCATTTCCCGACGTCGGGAGACGAACCTTCCCACAGCCACGCTCACGCCCGCGAACACCAAAAAGGGGCACAGCCCGCTGCTACCTTTCACCCAGGCGCCTTTAAAGGGACAGGGGAAATACCCCTTACCCTTGGCCCCCTTGGGGCCCGGGGAAACCCACCCCCGTAAAAATCCCCTGTTCCCTCGCGACGTGTCCCCCGTGTCGCTCTGGTCCTCGTGGTCTGGTTCGGCCCGGGTCTCCCAAATACAACAAAAAACCGCAGGCTTCTCCTCGAGTTTTCCTCGGGGGCGCGTTGTAACCTGCCCTCCCTTCACAAAAAATGGCCGATCTCGGCCGCCAAAACTAAAAAGCAAAAGAAAATCTAATACATGGTTACATGCCATATAATACAAAATTCTCAAATGAAAGGAAAATCCCCAATCTTAAAAAAACACCTTTAACCCAAAAGTTACCACTCCCAAAACTTCACACCTGCAAAATCCCCCTCGCCCTCCCCACCCCACTGCGTGTTGGGGAAATCCCCCGGCCCCCTCCCTTCCCCGCGGACCACCACAGAAAAACCAAAAGCTACCTAACCGGGGCCACCACGCGGCCCCCACAGGCCCCAGGGGGACTTCCTCTCCCCCCTTTGGGCCCCCCTCGAGGAACCACGGCCCCGGGGTCTTCCCTCCACACAGCTCTTTAACCCCCCTCCACGCTCCAGTCTCCGCGGCAAAGGCGCCGCGACTTCCCCCACCGACCTGCCCTCCACTGCAAGGCGCCGGTGCGGTGCGACGGGCTAAACAGCACACGCTTGGTGGCTTGCCTGGTAGCGGGCACGGTGCTTCCCCCCCCCCGTCGTAACAAACATTTTAAAACCCCCACCGTACCACTTCGGCGGAGGCCACACATGCAGGGTAGCTCAACTGCCGTCAACCCCCCGAAAACGGGGCCGAGGGCGGGGGATGGGTGCGTTCATTTGTCATCCTGGGGCCCCGGAGGCCTACCTCGCTTGCTTGGAAAACCTCCCAACGTTCCCCACGGGCCCCCTTCTTCCGGGGGGTTTTCCCCAAACCCC
>JACEEZ010020735.1:0-34459 GCA_016584305.1 Chionoecetes opilio
TTTTCCCAAATTATTCAAAAAAAGGTTTGTATACTTTAAATTTTGGGGAAAACCCTTTATATAAAACGTAAGAGCTAAAAATCTTTGGGGGGGGAAAAACACTAAATTTTTGGGTTTTATCGCAATATGTTTAAGAAAAAACTACTTGTATATTACAATAACGCTACAGTTTACAAAAAAACTTTTAAAACCCTTGCAATATCCCGTTAAAATCACAATAAAAACCTTTTTACTCTTCTATTTATTAGCTTAATGAATTTGAAAAAGCTACTTATAGGTAAAAAATTTTTTCTAAAAAAAAGTTTGTATATTTTAAATTTTGTGGAAAAAACAGCTATATTACTGAAAAAACTAGCTAAAATCATTAAAAACACTACTTTTTTATGGGTTTTGGGCAATAAAAATAAGAAAAACCCTACTTGTTATATACAAAACGCTAAAAGTTACGAAGAAACCCCTTTTAAAAACGCTTGCAATAACCGAAATTAAAAATAAAAAACCCCCTTTTTACTCTTCTATTTTTAGTTTTAATGTAATTTTAACCCTACTTAAAAGGTGCAAATTATTCAAAAAAGAGGATTTTTATTCAATTTGTGGGAAAACAGCTCTAAATCACCGAAAAAATAGCAAATACCCTTGAAAACACTACTTTTAAAAGGGGTTTTTTAAGCAATATGTAAGAAAAACACTTGTTATATAAAATAACGCTACATTTTTAAAAGGGAAAACTAAAAAAAAACGCTTGCCATATACCGTTTATCACAAAAAACCTCTTACTCTTCTATTTTTTTAAGTTTAAATGTAATGAAAAGCTACTTATGGGTTGCAAATTATTCAAAAAAAAGGTTTGTTTTCCCAATCAATTTGTGGGAAAACAGTTTATATATCACCGTTACTAGCTAAATCATTGAAAAAGGAACCTTTTTGAGGGTAAAAACCCTTATCAAAGGAAAATTCCTTCTATTAATGATATAACACTAAAAATTTAAAAGAAACTATGAAAAAAAACGAAATTAATTTTCCAATTGTATCACAAAATATAAAAGTCTGAAACTCCCATTATTTAAAATTACAGTATTTTTAAAAAACAATTTTTTATCGAAAACAACTAAATTCCACATTTTGAATTTCTCTATCCAAAAAAGGGGTGAAAAATGCCATTTTTCAACATTTTTTTTGCCCTTCAAAAAAAACATTAAAAAAACTTTCAAAACGTTGTTTCTAAAATTAAAAAATTTATACATTATTTTTATTTAAAAAAAACCCATTTTTTAAACTCATAATTTGTAAAATATAAATTTTGTAAAAGTGCTGCCTAAAGTCCCAATTTTTTGGGCTTTTTTTAGGCTTTAAAAAAAAATACATTAAAATACTCGGAAAAACGTTGTTTTTAAGATTAAAAAATTTATACCTAAATTTTTTGAAAAATACATATTTTTTGCTCATAAAATTAAAAAATATAGTTTTTGTAAAAGTGCTGAAAAAAGTCCCAATTTTTGACATTTTTTTGCCTTTTCCAAAAAAAACATTAAAAAACCTTTAAAAAACAATTTTTTTTTAAGATTTAAAATTTGGGGTATCTAAATTTTTATGAAAAATAATATTTTTTTCTATTAAATTTTGGGGAAAAATAGTTTTTTAGCAAATTAAAAGGCTATTTTTGCTACAGGGTATAAAAAAATATCTTCAATTTGTAAAAAAAAAAACTCTTTCCTGATAACTTGCTAAATCCTTGAAAAAACCCACATTTTATGGTTTATGCAATATAATAAGTAAAACTACCTGATAAAAATACAATAACGCTACAGGTTTTTAAAAAAATATGAAAAAAGCTTGCAAAAACCGTTATAGCACAAAAAATAACCTCTTCCCCTTCTATTTATTAGCTTAATGAAATGTAAGCTACTTATAGGTGCAAGTTATTCTAAAAAGAGGATTTTACACTTCAATTTGTAGGAAACAGCTGTATATCACGATAAATAGCTAAGATCATTGAAAACACTACATTTTATGGGTTATAGCAATTGATTAGTAAACTACTTGTATATAACAAAAACGCTACATTTTTACAAGAAACTATGAAAAACGCTTGCAATATCCCGTTATATCACAAAAAATAACCTCTTACTCTTCTATTTAATAGCTTAATGTAATGTAAGCTACTTATAGGTGCAAATTATTCTTAAAAGAGGATTTTAAATACTTCAATTTGTAGGAAAACAGCTATATTCACCGATAAATAGCTAATATCATTAAAAACACTACATTTTATGGGTTTATAGAAATATGATAAGTAAAACTACTTTATATATACAATAACGCTACAGTTTATAAGAAACTATGAAAACGCTTGCAATATAGGGTTTATCACAATAAAACCTCTTACTCTTCTATTTATTAGCTTAAGAAATGTAAGTTACTTATAGGGGGAAAATTATTCTAAAAAAAAGGATTGTATACTTAAATTTTTATGGGAAACAGCTATATATCACCGAAAACTAGCTAAAATCATTGAAAAGAACACTTTTGTGGGTATAAAGCATTATCATAAGGTAAATTCCTTCTATTAATGATATAACACTACAATTAAGAAGAAACTATGAAAACACGTATAATATACTTGTATCACAATATAGAGTCTCAACTCCTATTATAAGCTTACAGTATTTTAAAATGCAATTTCTAACGAAAACAACTATAATTCCACATTTTGAATTTCTCTATCAAAAAAGAGCTAATAATGTCAATTTTCGACTTT
This sequence comes from Chionoecetes opilio, assembly GCA_016584305.1. Lineage (NCBI taxonomy): Eukaryota > Metazoa > Arthropoda > Malacostraca > Decapoda > Majidae > Chionoecetes > Chionoecetes opilio. The sequence continues at coordinate 2,759 of JACEEZ010020735.1, forward strand.
TTGAGCCCTTCAAAATACATTAAAACACTTGAAAAACGTTGTTTTTAAGAATAAAATTGATACATAAATTACATGAAAAAAACATATTTTAAGCTCATAATATTGTAAAATATAGTTGTGTAAAAGTGCTGAATAAAGTCAAATTTTTGAAATTTTTTAGGCTTTCAAAAAAACTTAAAACACTTGAAAAAACGTTGTTTTTAAGATTAAATTGATACCTAAATTTCATGAAATTTATATTTTTAGCTCATAACTTGTAAAATATAGTTTTTGTAAAAGTGCTGAATAATGTAAAATATCGACATTATTTTAGCATTTCAAAAAAACATTAAATTCTTGAAAAAAACTTGTTTTTAAGATTAAATTGATATCTAAATTTCATGAAAAAAACATATTTTTACTATTAATTTTGTAAAATATAGTTTGTAGCAATATAAACAAATATTTAGCTACAGATATAAAGAAATATACTTCAATTTTTAGAAAAACCACTCTTCACTGATAACTACTAAAATCATTGAAAACACTACATTTTATGGGTTTTAGCAATATGATAAGTAAAAATACTTGTATATATACAAAAACGCTACAGTTTACAAGAACTAGAAAAACGCTTGCATATACCATTATATCACAATAAATAACCTCTTACTCTTCTATTTAATAGCTTAATGTTAAAGTAAGCTACTTATAGGTGCATATTATTCTAAAAAAGACGATTTTGTACTTCAATTTGTAGGGAAAAAAGCTATATATCACTGATAAATAGCTAAAATCATTGAAACACTACTTTATGGGTTTATAGCAATATAATAAGTAAACTACCTGTATATTACCATAACGCTACAGTTTATAAGAAAATATGAAAAAAAGCTTGCAATATACCGTTATATCACAATAAATAACCTCTTACTCTTCTATTTATTAGGTTAATGTAATTAAGCTATTTATAGTGCAAATTATCTAAAAAAGGTTTTTAAAATTTCATTTGTAGGAAAACAGCTGTTTTTCCCCCGATAATAGCTAAATCATTAAAAACACTAATTTTTGGGGTTTTAGAAATTATCAGTAAAACTACTTGTATATATACAAAAACGCCATTTTACAAGAACTTAAAAAACGCTTGCAATTACCGTTATATCAAATAAATAACCTCTTACTCTTCTATTTATATTTTAATGAATTAATCTATTTATGGGTAAATTATTCTAAAAAGAGGATTTTATACTTCAATTTGTAAGGAAAACAGCTATATACACTGATAACTACTAAAAAAATTTGAAATTTTTACATTTTAGGGGGTTTTAAGAAATAAATAAAAAAAACTATTGTATAATACAATAACGCTACTTTTAAAGAAGAAACTATAAAAAACCCTGCAATATACCGTTATATAAAAATAAATAACCTCTTCTCTTCTATTTAATAGCTTAATTATGAAAGCTAAAATGTGAAAATTGTTCTAAAAAAAAGGTTTTTATATTAAAATTTTGGGGAAAATAGCTTTTAATCCCGGGGGAAAATAGCTAATATCTTAAAAACCTACTTTTTTGGGTTTTTAAGCAATATGAAAATAAACACTTTATATATACAAAAAACGTACGTTTACAAGAACTATGAAAAACGTTTTGCAATATACCTTTATTCAAAAAAATACCTTCTACTCTTCTATTTATTAGCTTAAATGTAATGTAACTATTTTTAGGCCCAAATTATTCAAAAAAAAGGATTGTATACTTTAAATTTGTGGAATACAGCTAATATACCAATAACAGCTAAAACAAAATTTTAAAAAAAGAAACACATTAAAAAAGAACCATTTTGGGGGTATAAGCATTATCAAAAATTTTATTCCTTCTATTAATATATAACACCAATTAAAAAAAATATGAAAAACACTAAAATATAAAATTTTTCACAATATAAGCCTCAAACTCCTTTATGTTTACGATTTAAAATAGAAATTTTCTAACGAAAACTACTATAATTCCACATTTTGAATTTCTCTATTTAATCTCTTCTCTATTTTTTCAAAAAGGGCTGAAAAATTTCTTTTTTCGCTTTTTTTAGCCCCTAAAAAATACTTTAAAACACTTGAAAAAACTTTTTTTAAAGAATAAATTGATACATAAATTACGGAAAAATCTTTTTAAAGCTTTTAAATATTGAAAAAATATTTGTGTAAAAGTGCTAAATAATGTAAAATTTGACTTTTTTAGGCTTTCAAAAATCATTAAAACCTTGAAAAAACGTTGTTTTTAAGATTAAAATTGTGATAAATATTATAAAATACATATTTTTGCTATTTTTTGTAAAATATAGTTGCAGCAAATAAAAAAGCTATTTGCTACAGATTAAAGAAAATATACTTTATTTTTAGAAAAAACAAATCTTTACTGATAAATAGCTAAATCATTGAAAAAACTAATTTTTTGGGGTTTTGCCCAAAAATTATAAGTAAAAGTACTTGTATATATAAAATAAAGCTACAGTTTCAAAAAACTTGAAAAAAAGCTTGCAAAATCCGTTATATCCAATAATAAACCCCTTACCTTCTTTTAATAGCTTAGTATGTAAACCTACTTATATGCATATTATTCTAAAAAGAGGGTTTTGTACTTCAATTTTTGGAAAAAAGCAAAATTTCCCCGATAACTAGTTTAAAAAACATTGAAAACACTACTTTTATGGGCTTTAAAAATAATAAGAAACTACCTGTATATATACAATAACGCTACAGTTGGAGAAACTTGTAAAAAGCTTTCAATATCCCCTTATATCCAAAATCCCTTACTCTTCTATTTATTAGCTTAAATTTAAAGTAACTACTTTAGGTCCAATTATTCTAAAAAAAAGGGTTTATATCAATTTGTAGGAAAACACATATATCAACGATAAAGAGCTAAAATCATTGAAAACACTAAATTTTTTTGGGTTTATAGCAATATGAAAAGTAAAACTACTTGTATATATACAATAACGCTACAGTTTACAAGAAACTATGAAAAACGCTTGCAATATACCGTTATATCACAATAAATAACCTCTTACTCTTCTATTTAATAGCTTAATGTAATGTAAGCTACTTATAGGTGCAGATTATTCTAAAAAGAGGATTTTATACTTCAATTTGTAGGAAAACAGCTATATATCACTGATAACTAGCTAAAATCATTGAAAACACTACATTTTATGGGTTTATAGCAATATAATAAGTAAAACTACCTGTATATATACAATAACGCTACAGTTTAGAAGAAACTATGAAATACGCTTGCAATATACCGTTATATCACAAAATAACTCTTACTCTTCTATTTATTAGCTTAATGTAATGTAAGCTACTTATAGGTGCAAATTATTCTAAAAAGAGGATTTTACACTTCAATTTGTAGGAAAACAGCTGTATATCACCGATAAATAGCTAAGATCATTGAAAACACTACATTATATGGGTTTATAGCAATATGATAAGTAAAACTACTTGTATATATACAAAAACGCTAAAGTTTATTAGAAACTATGAAAAACGCTTGCAATATACCGTTATATCACAATAAATAACCTCTTACTCTTCTATTTAATAGCTTAATGCAATGTAAGCTACTTATAGGTGCATATTATTCTAAAAAGAGGATTTTGTACTTCAATTTGTAGGAAAACAGCTATATATCACTGATAACTAGCTAAAATCATTGAAAACACTACATTTTATGGGTTTATAGCAATATAATAAGTAAAACTACCTGTATATATACAATAACGCTACAGTTTAGAAGAAAATATGAAAAACGCTTGCAATATACCGTTATATCACAATAAATAACCTCTTACTCTTCTATTTATTAGCTTAATGTAATGTAAGCTACTTATAGGTGCAAATTATTCTAAAAAGAGGATTTTACACTTCAATTTGTAGGAAAACAGCTGTATATCACCGATAAGTAGCTAAGATCATTGAAAACACTACATTTTATGGGTTTATAGCAATATGATCAGTAGAACTACTTGTATATATACAAAAACGCTACAGTTTACAAGAAACTATGAAAAACGCTTGCAATATACCGTTATATCACAATAAATAACCTCTTACTCTTCTATTAAATAGCTTAATGTAATGTAAGCTACTTATAGGTGCAAATTATTCTAAAAAGAGGATTTTATACTTCAATTTGGAGGATAACAGCTATATATCACTGATAACTAGCTAAAATAATTGAAATTATTACATTTTATGGGTTTATAGCAATATAATAAGTAAAACTACTTGTATATATACAATAACGCTACAGTTTAGAAGAAACTATGAAAAACGCCTGCAATATACCGTTATATCACAATAAATAACCTCTTACTCTTCTATTTAATAGCTTAATGTAATGTAAGCTACTAATAGGTGCAAATTGTTCTAAAAAGAGGATTTTATACTTCAATTTGTAGGAAATACTATATATCACCGATAAATAGCTAATATCATTGAAAACACTACATTTTATGGTTTATAGCAATATGATAAGTAAAACTACTTGTATATATACAATAACGCTACAGTTTACAAGAAACTATGAAAAACGCTTGCAATATACCGTTATATCACAATAAATACCTTCTTACTCTTCTATTTATTAGCTTAATGTAATGTAAGCTACTTTTAGGTCCAAATTATTCTAAAAAAAGGATTGTATACTTCAATTTGTAGGAATACAGCTATATATCACCAATAACTAGCTAAAACCATTGAAAAGAACACATTTTGTGGGTATAAAGCATTATCATAAGGTATATTCCTTCTATTAATGATATAACACTACAATTAAGAAGAAACTATGAAAAACACGTATAATATACAATTGTATCACAATATAGAGTCTCAAACTCCTATTATAAGCTTACAGTAGTTTAAAATAGCAATTTCTAACGAAAACTACTATAATTCCACATTTTGAATTTCTCTATCTAATCTCTATCTCTATTTCTTCTAAAAGGGCTGAATAATGTCAATTTTCGACATTTTTTAGCCCTTCAAAAATACATTAAAACACTTGTAAAAACGTTGTTTTTAAGAATAAAATTGATTCATAAATTACATGAAAAATACATATTTTAAGCTCTTAATATTGTAAAATATAGTTGTGTAAAAGTGCTGAATAATGTCAAATTTCGACATTTTTTAGGCTTTCAAAATATATTAAAACACTTGAAAAAACCGTTGTTTTTAAATTAAAAGATGGCATAAATTTTATGAAAAATACTATTTTTAGCTATTAATTTTGTAAAATATAGTTTCCAGCAAATATAAAAAGCTATTTACTACAGATATAAAGAAATATACTTCAATTTGTCGAAAAAAACAAACTCTTTCACTGATAACAAGCTAAAATCATTGAAACCACTACATTTTTTGGTTTATAGCAATATGTGAGTAAAGTACTTGATATATAAAATAAAGCTAACAGTTTTTACAAGAAACTATGAAAAAGCTAGCAATATACCGGAGGAGGAGGTTTATATCAACACTAAATACCCTTCTTACTCTTCTATTTAATAGCTTAATGTAATGTAAAGCTACTTATAGTAGCAAATTATGCTAAAAAGAGGATTTATACTTCAATTTGTAGGAAAACAGCTATATATCACTGGTAACTAGCTAAAATCATTGAAACACTACTTGTTATGGGTTTAATAGCAATATAATAGTAAACTACCTGTATATATACAATAAGCTATCAGTTTTAGAGAAAATATGAAAAACGCTTGCAATATACAGTTTATCACATAAATAACTCTACTCTCTATTTCTAGCTTATGTAGTTGAATGTAGCTCTTATAGGTGCTAAATTATTCTAAAAAGAGTATTTTACACTTCAATTTGTATTAAAACACTGTATCACCATAAGTAGCTAAGATCATTAGAGAGAAAACACGACATTTATGGGTTTATAGCATAATGATCAGTAGAACTACTTGTATTATACAAAAAACGCTACAGTTTTACAAGAAACATAAACACGCTTGCAATATACCGTTATATCACAGCATAAATAACCCTCTTACTCTTCTATTAAATAGCTTAATGTAATGTAAGCTACTTATGGGCAAATTATTCTAAAAGAGGATTTTATACTTCATTTTTGTAGGATAACAGCTATATATCACTGATAACTAGCTAAATAATTGAAATTATTTACATTTTATGGGTTTATAGCATATAATAGTAAAACTACTTGTATATAACAATCGCTACAGTTAGAAGAAACTATAAAACGCTGCAATATACCGTTATAATCAATAAATAACCGCTTACTCTTCTATTAATAGCTTATGTAATGTAAGCTACTATATGTGCACATTGTTTCTAAAAAGAGGATTTGTATACTTCAATTTGTAGGAAAATAGCTATATATCCCGATAAATCGCTATCTCATTGAAAACCTTACATTTTATGGGTTTGATTGCAATCTGTTAAGTAAAACTACTGTATTAACAATAAACCTACAGTTTACAAGAAACTATGAAAAAACGCTTGCAATATACCGTTATATCACATATAAATCCCTTCTTACTCTTCGTATTTATTAGGCTTATGTTAATGTAAGCTACTTTTTAGGTGCAATTTATTCTAAAAAAATATTGTATACTTCAATTTGTGAATACAGCTATATATCACCAATAACTAGCTAAAACCATTGGAAAAGAACACATTTTGTAGGTATAAAGCATTATCATAAGGTTAATTCTTCTATTATGATATACCACTACAATTAAGAAGAAACTATGAAAAACACGTATAATATACAATTGTATCACAATATAGAGTCTCAAACTCCTATTAGATAAGCTTACAGTAGTTTAAAATAGCATTTCTAACGAAAACAACTACATTCCACATTTTGACATTTCTCTATCTAATCGTCTACTCTATTCTCTAAAAGGCTGAATACTGTCAATTTTCGACATTTTTTAGCCCTTCAAAAATACATTAAAACTCTTAGAAAAAACGTTGTTTTTAAGATAAATGATAAACTAAATTTTATGAACTACATATTTTTAGCTATTAATTTTGTAAAATTAGTTGCCGCAAATATACAAAGCTATTTAGCTACAGATATAAAGAAAATGATACTTCAATTTGTGAAAACAACTTATCACGATAACTAGCTAAAATCATTGAAACTACATTTTTTGGTTTTATAGCACTTATGTATAAGTAAAGTACTTTGGTATATACATAACGCTACAGTTTACAAGAAACTATGAAAAAAAAACGCTGCAATATAACCGTTATATCACAATAAATAACCTCTTACTCTTCTATTTTAATATCTTAATTAATGTAAGCTACTTATAGGTGCAAATTAATGCAAAAAGGAGATTTTATACTTCAATTTGTAGGAAAACCGCTTATATTCAATGATAACTAGCTAACATCATTGAAAACCTACATTTTATGGTTTTATAGCAATATAATAAGTAAAACTACTTGTATATGATCAATTAACGGCTAGCTAACTCTACAGTTTTTAGAAGAAACTATGAAAAGAACGCTTGCAATTACCGTTATATCGACAATAATACCTCTTCTATTTACTATCTTAATGTAATGTAAGCTACTTATAGTCAAATTAATTCCTAAAAAGAGGATTTTATACTTCAATTAATGTAGGAAAAAAGCATATATATCACCGATAAATAGCTGAATATCATTGAAAACACTACATTTTATGTGTTTATAGCAATATGATAATTAAAACTCTTTGATATATACAATAACGGAACTTTTACAAGAAACTATGAAAATGCTCGCAATTACCGTTATATTACAATAATAACCTCTTACTCTTCTATTATTAGCTTAATGGTAATGTAAGCTACCTTATAAGGTCACATTATTCGAAAAAAAACATTGTATACTTTTCATGTGTAGAAAAACAGCTATATATCACCGATAACTAGCTTTAAAATCATTGAAGAAGACACATTTTTACGGTATAAGCATTATCTTAGGTAATTCCTTCTAATAATGATATAACACTACAATTAAGAAGAAACTATGAAAAAAACGTATAATATACAATTGTATCAACAATATAGAGTCTCAAACTCCTATTATAAGCTTACAGTAGTTTAAAATAGCACTTTCTAACGAACACTATAATTTCCACATTTCTCTGAATTTCTCTATAAAAAAAAGAGCTGAATAATGTCATTTTCGTTTCGACTTTTTTAGCCCTATATCAAACAATACTTAAACACTTGAAAAATTTGTTTTTAGAATAAAAGTGAATACATAAATTATCATGAAAAATACCATTTGTCAGCTCATAATAGTGTAAAATATAGTTTTGTAAAAGTGCTGAATAATGTCAATTTCGACATTTTTTTAGGCTTTCAAAAATACATTAAAACACTTGAAAAAACGTTGTTTTTAGATTAAAATTGATTATATAAATTTTTTATATGAAAAATACATATTTTTTAGCTATTAATTTTGTAAAATCTAGTTTCAGCATCAAATATAAAAAGCTAGTTAGCTACAGATCTAAAGAATATAACTTCTTTGTAGAAAAAAAACTCTTCAACTGATAACTAGCTAAATATCATGAAAACACTACTTTTTTGGGTTTATAGCAATATGACAAGTAAAAGTACTTGTCTAGATACAATAACGCTACAGTTTACAAAAACTAGAAAAACGCTTGCAATTACCGTTATATCACAATAATAACCTCTGACTCTTCTATTTATTAGCTTCTGTATGTAAGCTACTTATATGGTGCAATTTATTCTAAAAAGAGGATTTACACTTCAATTTGTAGGAAACAGGATTGTATATCACGATAACTAGTAAAATCATTGAAAGAACACATTTGTGGTCGAAAGCATTATCATAAGTATTTCCTTCTATTAATGATATAACACTACAATAGACAATGAAACTATGAAAAACACGTATAATCTAAATTGTATCAAAATAATAGAGTCTCAAACTCTATTATAACTTACAGTGTTTAAATAAGCAATTTCTAACGGAAAACAAATATAATTCCACATTTTGAATTTCTCTATCTAATCTCTATCTCTATTTTCTTTCCTTCTAAAAGGGCTGTATAATGTCAATTTTCGACATTTTTTAGCCCTTCAAAAATACTTAAACACTTAAAAACGTTGTTTTTAGAATAATTGATACATAAATTACATGAAAATACATATTTTAAGCTCATAATATTGTAAACAATATAGTTTTGTGTAAAAGTGCTGATCATGTCAAAATTCGACATTTTTTAGATGCTTGTCAAAAATACATTAAAACACTTGAAAAACTACTTGTTTTTAAGATGTAAAATTGATACATGAAATTTTATGAAAATACATTTTTTTAGCTATTCATTTTGTAAAATATAGTTGGCAGCAAATATAAAAGCTATTTAGCTACAGAATATAAAGAAATATACTTCAATTTGTAGAAAAAACAACTCTTTCACTGATAACTAGCTAAAATCATTGAACACTACATTTTTTTCGGGTTTATAGCAATATGATAAGTAAAGTCCTGTATATATACAATAACCGCTACAGTTTACAAGAAACTATGAAAAATCTGGCATATAACCGTTATATCACAAATAAATAACTCTTACTCTTCTATTGTACTAGCTTAATGTATAAAAGGCTACTTATAGTGGCAAATTATGCTAAAAAGAGGATTTTATACTTCAATTTGTAGGAAACAGCTATATATCACCGATAAATAGCTAAGAGAATTGAAAACCACTACATTTTATGGGTATTTTTATAGCAATATGATAGAAAACTACTTGTTAGTATACAAAAACGCTACAGTTTTTACAGAAACTAGGAAAACGCTTTGCATATACCGTTATATCACAATAAATAACCTCTGACTTTCGATTTATTAGCTTCATGTATGTAAGCTACTTATCGGTGTCAAATTATTCTAAAAAGAGGAATTTTACACTTCAATTTGGTAGGAAAACAGATGTATATCACACCGATAAATAGCTAAGATCATTGGACACCCTAACTTTTATTGAGTTTATAGCAATATAATAAGTAAAACTACCGGTATAATATACCAATAACGCTACATTTTAGAAGAAACTATGAATTAAACACTTCAATATACCGTTATTATCACAAGAATAACCTCTACTCTTCTATTTTACTAGCGTAATGTAATGTAAGTCTACTTATAGGTGCAAAATTATTCCTAAAAGAAGGATTTTATACGTCATTTGTAGGAAAACAGCTATATATCACCGATAAATAGCTAATAGCATTGAAAACACTACATTTTCTGGGTTTATAGATATGATAAGTAAAACTCTTTGTATATATACAATAACGCAACAGTTTACAAGAAACTAGAAAACGCTTGCAATATACCGTATAATTTATCAATGATATAACCTCTTACGCTTTCTATTTATTAGCTTAATGTAATGTAAGCTACTTATAATTGCACATTATTAGAAAAAAAGGATTGTTTACTTCAATTTGTAGGAAACCAGCTATATATCACCGATAACTCAGCTAAATCATTGAACAACACATTTGTGGTTTAAAGCATATCATTAAGAAATATCCTTCTATTAATGATATAACACTACAATTAGAAGAAACTTGAAAACACGTATAATATACAATGGTATCACAATATAGAGTCTCAAACTCCTATTATACGCTTAACAGTAGTTAAAATAGCAATTTCTACTAACGAAACCAACTATAATTCCACATTTTTGATTTTTCTATCTAATCTCTATCTGTATTTCTTCTAAAGGGCTGAATAATGTCAATTTCACATTTTTTAGCGCCTTCAAAAATACATTTAAACACTTGAAAAAACAGTTGTTTTTAAGATTAAAATTGATACCATATAATTAACATGAAAAATACAGATTTTAAGCTCATAATATCGTAAATATAGTTTGTGTAAAAAGTGCTGAATGATGAAAAATTGTCGACAGTTTTTAGGTCAATTCAAAATACTTAATCGCTTGAAAAAATTTTGTTTTTTTAGATTAAAATTGATGACAATAAACTTTCATGAAAATACTATTTTTAAGCTATTCATTGTAAAATTAGTTGCGAGCAATATAAAAAGCTATTTAGCTACAGATATAAAGAAATTACTTCAATTTGTAGAAAAACAACTCTTCACTGATAACTAGCTGAATAATCATTGAAAACACTACATTTTTTGGGTTTATAGCAATATGAATAAGTAAAGTAACTTGTCTATATACAATAACGCTATGACAGTCATTACAAGAAACTATGAAAAATGCGTGCAATATACCGGTATTATTCACAATAAATAACCTCTTACTCTTCATTTATAGCTTAATGTAATGTAAGCTACTTATAGGTGCAAATAATGCTAAAAGAGGATTTTATCTTCAATTTGTAGAAAACAGCTATATATCACTGGATACTAGCTACAATCCATTGAAACACTACTTTTATGGGTTTATAGCAATATAATAAGTATCACTACTTGTATTTATACAATACGGCTAAAAGTTTACAAAACTAATGAAAACCGGTTGCAATATACCGTGTAATCACAATAAATAACCTCTTACTCTTCTATTTTATTAGCTTAATGTAATGTAAGCTGACTTATAAGTGCAAATTATTCTAAAAAAAGGATTGTTTACTCATTTGTAGTAAAACAGCTATATATCACGATAACTAGCTAAAAAATAATTTGAAAGAACACATTTTGTGGTATAAAGCATTATCATAGGTAAATTCCTTCTATTAAATGGTATAACACTAACAATTCGAAGAACTATGAAAAACACGTATAATATACAGTTGTATCACAATGATAGGTCTCAACTCCTTTTATAAGCTTACAGTAGTTTAAAATAGCAATTTCTAACGAACACTATAATTCCCACATTTTGATGTCTCTATCTATCTCTATCTCTATTTCTTCTAAAAGGGCTGATATGCAATTTTCGACATTTTTTAGCCCTTCAAAAACACATTAAAACACTTGACAAAAAAAACGTTGTTTTTAGGAATAAAAATTGAATACATAAATTAAAATGAAAATACATATTTTAAAGCCTCATAATATCTAAAAATATAGTTGTGTAAAAGTGCTGAATAATGTCCAAATCTCGACATTTTTTAGGCTTTTTCAAAATACATTTAACGCTTAAAAAACATTGTTTTTAAGATACAATTGATACATAACCTTTATGAAAAATAACATTTTGTAGCTACTAATTTTGTAAAATATAGTTGCAGCAAATATACAAAGCTTTTAGCTACAGATATAAAAGAAATATACTTCAATTTGTAGAAAAATCAACTACTTCATCTGATACCTAGGCTAAAATACATTGAAACACTACATTTTTTGGGTTAAATAAGCAATTTATAAGTAAAAGTACTTGTATATATACAATACGCTACAGGTTTTTACACGAAACTATGAAATGCTTGCAGATACCGTTATATCACAATAAATACCTCTTACCTCTTCTCTTTAATAGCTTAATGTGAAGTAAGCCTACTTATAAGGTGCAAATTGATGCTAAAAAGGGATTTTATATACTTCAATTTGTAGGAAAACAGCTGTATATCACCGATAAATAGCTAAGATCATTGAAAACACTACATTTTATTGGTTATAGCATATGATAGTAAAACTACTTGTATATATCAAAAACGCTACAGTTTCAAGAACTAGAAAACGCTTTGCAATATACCGTTATATCACAATAAATAACTCTGACTCTTCTATTTATAGCTTATAGTAATTAAGATACTTAAGGTGCAAATTATTACTAAAAGAGGATTTACCACTTCAATTTTGGTAGGAAAAACACTGTATATCCCGATAAATAGCTAGATCATTGAAACACTACATTTTATGGGTTTATAGCAATATGATAAGTAAAACTACTTGTATATATACCAAAACGCTACAGTTGTTTACAAAAACTATGAAAACGCTTGCATATACCGTTTATATCACAATAAATAACCTCTTACTCTCTATTTATAGCTTATGTAATGTAGCTACTTATAGGTTCAAATTATTTCTAAAAAGAGAATTGTATACTTCACTTTCTAGAAAACAGCTATATATCCTGATACTAGCTAAAATCATTGAACATTATTACTTTTATGGGTTTATAGCAATTATATAAGTAAAAATACTTGTATATTTACAATACCGCTACAGTTTTAGAATAAACTAATGAAAAACGCATGCAATATCCGTTATATAACAATAAATAACGCTTTACTTTTCTATTTATTAGCTTAATGTAATGTAAGCTACTTATAAGTGCAAATTATTTAAAAAAGGATTGTTTTACCTTCATTTGTAGGCAAACAGCTATTATCACCGATACGTAGCTAAAATCATTGAAAAGAACACATTTTGTGGTATAAAGCATTATCATAAGGTAATTCCTTTGCTATAATGATATAACACTACATTTAAGACAGAAACTAGAAAAACACGTAAAATTATACATTGTAATCACAATAAGAGTCTCAAACTCTTGTATAAGCTTACGTATTTTAAAATAGCAATTTCCTAACGAAAAACAACTATAATTCCACAGTTTGGAATTTCTCTATCTATCCTATTCTCTATTTCTTCTAAAAGTGGTCTGAATAATGTCAATTTTCGACATTTTTTAGTCCCTTCAAAATACATTAAAACAACTGTGAAAAAACGTTGTTTTTAAGAATAAATTGATACATAAATTACATGAAAATACATATTGTTAAAGCTCAGTTAAGTATCGTAAAATATAGTTGTGTAAAGTGCTGAATGATGTCAAATTTCGACATTTATTTTAGGCTTTCAAAAATACCTTAAAACACTTGAAAAAACGTTGTTTTTTAAGATTAAAATTGATACTAAATTTTATGAAAATAGATATTTTTTTAGCTATTAATTTTGTAAATATAGTGTTGCAAGCAAAATATACAAAAGCTATTTAGCTACAGATATAAAGAAATAATACTTCAATTTGTAGAAAAAACAACTCGTCACTGATAACTAACTAATCATTGAACCCACTACATTTTTGGTTTTATAGCAATATTGATAAGTAAAAGTACCTGTATTATACAATAACGCTACAGTTTAACAAGAAACTATGAACAATGCTGGCAATATACCGTTTATATCACAATAAATAACCTCTACTCTTCTATTTAATAGCTAATGTAATAAAAGCTACTTATCAGGTGCAATTATTCTAAAGAGGATTTTTTACTTCAATTTGGTAGGAAAACCGCTGTATTCACCGATAACTAGCTAGAGATCATTAAAACACCTATCATTCCTATGGGTTGATAGCATATATGATAAGTAAAACTACTTGTATATATACAAAAACGCTACAGTTTTACAAGAAACTAAAAAACGCTTGCAATATACCGTTATTCACATAATAACCTCTGACTCTTCTATTTTTAGCTTCATGTAATGTAAGCTACTTATGGTGCAAATTATCTAAAAAGAGGATTTTACACTTCATTTGTAGGAAAACAGATGTATTCACCGATAAATAGCTAAGATCATTGAAACGACTAAACTTGTTATATGTTTATTAGCAAATAATAAGTGAAGACTACCTGTTATATACAATAACGCTACATTTTAGAAGAAACTATGAAAAACAACTTGCAATATACCGTTATATCACAATAATAACTCTTACTCTTCTATTTAATAGCTTAATGTAATGTAAGCTACTTATAGGTGCAAATTATTCTAAAAAGAGGATTTTATACTTCAATTTGTAGGAAAACAGCTATTATAATCACCGATAAATAGCTAATATCAATTGAAACACTACATTTTATGGGTTTATAGCATATGATAAGTAAAACTCTGTATGTAAATACAATAACGCAACAGTTTACAAGAAACTATGAAAAACGCTTGCAATATAACCGTTATATTACATAGATACCTCTTACTCTTCTAATTATTAGCTTACTGTAATGTAAGCACTTATAGTGCACTTATTCTAAAAAAAAGGATTGTTTACTTCAATTTGTGGAAAAAACAGCTATAATATTCACCGTACTAGCTAAAAATCGTGAAAGAACACATTTTGCTGTTTAAAGCATTATCCATAAGGTAAATGCCTTCTATTAATGATATAACACTACAATTAAGAAGAAACTACTAAAAACACGTATAATGATACAATTGTATCCACAATATGAGTTCAAACTCCTATTATAGAGAAGCTTACAGTAGTTTTAAAATAGCAATTTCTAACGAAACAAACTATAATTCCACATTTTGCATTTCTCTATCCTAATCTCTATCTCTATTTCCTTCTAAAAGGGCTGAATAATGTCAATTTCAACATTTTTTTGAGCCCTTCAAAAATACATTACAACACTTGAAAACGTTTGTTTTTAAGATTAAAATTGATACATAAATTACATTAAAAATACATAGTTTCAATCTCATATATCGTAAATATAGTTTGTAAATGCTGAATGATGTCACCTTTCGACATTTTGTAGGCTTTCAAAAATACCATTAAATCGCTTGAAAAAATGTTTGTTTTTAAGATTAAAATTGATACATAAACTGTTATGAAAAATACATTTTTTTAGCTATTAATTTTGTAAAATATAGTTGCAGCAAGTATAAAGCTATTAGCTACCGATATCAAAGAAATATACTTCAATTTTGTAGAAAAACACACCTCTTCACTGATTATACTAGCTAAATCATGAAAACACTACATGTTTTGGGTAGATTGCTATAACCCAAAAAATGTAGTGTTTTCAATGATTTTGCTAGTTATCAGTGAAGAGTTGTTTTTTTTCTACAAATTGAATATAGTTCTTTATATCTGTAGCTAATATAGCTTTTTATACTTGCTGGAACTATATTTACAAAATTAATAGCTAAAAATATGTAATTTTTCATAAAGTTTTTATGTATCAATTTTATCTAAAAACAACATTTTTTCAAGCGATTAATGTATTTTTGAAAGCCTACAAAAATGTCGAAATTTGACATCATTCAGCACTTTTACACAACTATTATTTTACGATATTATGAGCCTTTAAAATATGTATTTTTCATGTAATTTATGTATCATTTTTAATCTTAAAACAACGTTTTTTCAAGTGTTTTTAATGTATTTTTGAAGGGCTAAAAAATGTTGAAATTGACATTATTCAGCTTTTTAGAAGAAATAGAGATGAGATTATATAGAGAAATTCAATGTGAATTATAGTTCGCATTTCGTTAGAAATTGCTATTTTAAACTACTGTAAAGCTTATAATAGGAGTTTGAAGACTCGATTATGTGATACAATTGTAGATTATACGTGTTTTCGTAGTTTCTTCTTAATTGTAGTGTTTATATCATTCATAAAGGAATTACCTTATGATAATGCTTTAAACCCCACAAATGTGTTCTTTTCATGATTTTAGCTAGTTGCGTGATATATAGCTGTTTTTTCCAATACAATTGAAGTAAACAATCCTTTTTTTTTAGATAATTGGCACTTCTAAAGTATCTTACATTACATGAAGCTA
The DNA here is from genome assembly GCA_016584305.1 of Chionoecetes opilio. Taxonomy (NCBI): domain Eukaryota; kingdom Metazoa; phylum Arthropoda; class Malacostraca; order Decapoda; family Majidae; genus Chionoecetes; species Chionoecetes opilio. The sequence goes on from JACEEZ010020735.1 coordinate 19,338, forward strand.
ATAAATAGAAGAGTAAGAGGTTATATATTGTAATAAACGGTATATTGCAAGCGTTTTTCATAGTTTCTTGTAAAACTGTTTGCGTTATTGTATATATACAAAGAGTTTTTCCTTTCATATTGCTATAACCCATAAAATGTAGTAGTTTCAATGATATTAACTAGTTTATCGGTGGATATATACTGTTTTCCTACAATTGAAGTATAAAATCCTCTTTTTGAATAATTTGCACCTATAAGAGGTAGCTTACATTACATAAGCTATTAAATAGAAGAGGTAAGATTATTGATTTGATATAAACGGTATATTTGCAAGTGTTTTTCATAGATTTCTTCTAAAATGTGCGTTTATTGTATATATACAGGTAGTTTTAACTTATTATATTGCTATAAACTCCTCAAACTGTAGTGTTTCAATGATCTAGCTAATTTCGTGATATACATCCTGTTTTCCTACAAATTGAAGTGTAAAATCCTCTTTTTAGAATAATTTGCACCTATAATAGCTTACATACATTAAGCTATAAAATAGAAGAGTCAGAGGTTATTTATTGTGATATAACGGTGTATGCAAGCGTTTTCATAGTTTCTTGTAAACTGTAGCGTTTTTGTATAATACAGTAGGTTTACTTTATCATATTGCCATAAACCATAATGTAGTGTTTTTCATGATCGTAGCTATTTATCGGTGATATCCAGCTGTTTTCCTACATTGTAAGTATAAAATCTCTTTTTTAGCATAATTTGCACCTATACGTAGCTTTTATTACATTAAGCTATTAAATATGAAGAGTAAGAGGTTTATAAATTTATTGTGATATAACTGTATAATTGCCAGCATTTTCATAGGTTTCTTGTAAACTGTAGCGTTATTGGTATATATACAGGTCCTTTTACTCTATCATAGTGCTATAACCCAAAATGTAGTGTTTTCAAATGATTTTAGCTAGTTATCATGAAGAGTTGTTTTTTTCTACAAATTGAAGTATATTTCTTTTATATCTGTAGCTAAATAGCTTTTTATATTTTGCTGCAACTATAATTACAAAATTTAATAGCTAAAATATTATTTTTTCATAAAATTTATGTATCAATTTTATCTTAAAAACAACGTTTTTTTTCAAGTGGTTTTAATGTATTTTTGAAAGCCTAAAAATGTCGAAATTTGACATCATTCAGCACTTTTACACAACTATTTTTTACGATCTATTGAGCTTAAAAATATTATTTTCATGTAATTTATGTATCAATTTTATTCTTAAAAACAACGTTGTTTCAAGTGTTTTAATGTTATTTTTGAAGGCTAAAAAAGTCGTAAAATTGACATATTCAGCCTTTTAGAAAAATAGAGATAGAGATTAGATAGGAAATTCAAAATGTGGATAAGTTTTTTCCGTAGAAATTGCTATTTTAAACTACTGTAAGCCCGTATAATAGGAATTTTGAGACTCTAATTGTGATACAATTGTATAGTATACTGTTTTCATAGTTTTCTTCTTAATTGTTGTTTATATCATTATAGAGTAATTTACCTTAATGATATGCTTTATACCCACAAAATGTGTTTCTTTTCATGAATTTTGCCTAGTTATCGGTGATATATACTGTTTTCCTACAAAGTGAGTAAACAATCTTTTTTTAAAATCATTTGCACACTTATAAGTAGCTTACTATACATTAAGCTAAGAAATAAAAAGTAGAGTTTATTTATTGTTCTATAACGGTATATTGGCGAGGCGTTTTCATAGTTTCTTTCTAAACTTAGCGTTATTGTAAATATACAAGTATTTTTTACTTATTATATTTGCTATAAACCCATAAAAGTCATAATTTCAATGAATTTTCCTAGTTATCAGTGATATATAGCTGTTTTCCTAGAAATTGAAGTATACAATCCTCTTTTTAGATATTGCCATAAGTAGGCTTACATTACATTAACATTAATAGAAGATTAAGAGGTTATTTATTGTGTGATATAACGGTTTATTGCAAGCGTTTTTCATAGTTTCGTGTAAACTGTAAGCGTTTTTGTATATATACAAGTAGTTTTTTACTTATCATATTGCTATAAACCACATAAAATGTAGATGTTTTCAATGATCCTTGCTATTTATCGGTGATATACAGCTTTTTCCTACAAATTGAAGTGTAAATCCTCTTTTTAGATATTTTGCACCTATAGTACTTCAGTACAATAAGCTATTAAATAGAAGAGTCAGAGGTTTATTTATTGTGATATAACGGTATATTGCAAGCCTTTTTTCATAGTCTTGTAAACTGTAGCGTTTTTTTTGTATATATACAAGTGTTTTACTTATCATATTGCTATGAAACCCTATAAAATGTTTGTTGTTCATGATCTTAGCTATTTATCGGTGATATACAGCTGTTTTCCTACAATTGAAGTATAAATCCTCTTTTTTAGGGCATAATTTGCACCTATAAGTAGATTACATTACATAAGCTATTAATAGAAGGTAAGAGGTATTTATTGTGATATAAACGGTATCTTGCCAGCATTTTTCATAGTTTCTTGTAAACTGTAAGCGTTATTGTTATATACAAGTACTTTTAAACTTTCATTTGCTATTAAACCCAAAAATGTAGTGTTTTCAATGATTTTAGCTAGTTATCAGTGAAGAGTTTTGTTTTTTCTACAAATTGAGTATATTTCTTTATATCTGTGCTAAATAGCTTTTTTATATTTGCTGCAACTATATTTTTACAAAATTAATAGCTAAAAATAGATATTTTTCATAAAGTTTATGTTCATTTTAATCCTTAAAACAATGTTTTTTCAGCGTTTAATGTAATTTTTGAATCTAAAAAAGGTCGAGATTTGACATTATTCAGCACTTTTACACAACTATATTTTGGATATTATGAGCTTTAAAATATGTAATTTTTCATTTAATTATGTATCAATTTTATTCCTAAAAACAACGTTTTTTCAAGTGTTTTAATGTGTTTTGAAGGGCTAAAAATGTGCTAAATTGACATTATTCAGCCCTTTAGAAAATAGAGATAGAGATTAGATAGAGAAATTCAAAATGTGGAATTATAGTTGTTTTCGTTAGAAATTGCTATTTTAAACTACTGTAGCTGAATAAAGGAGTTTGAGACTCTATATTGTGATACAACTGTATATTATACGTGTTTTTTCATAGTTTCTTCTAATTGTAGTGTTAATCAGTAATAGAAGTAATTTAACGCTTTTTGGATAATGCTTTAATACCCACAAAAATGTGTTCTTTCATTATTTTTAGCTATTATCCGGTGATATATAGCTGTTGTTTTACTACAAATTGAAGTAAACAATCCTTTTTAGAATAATTTGCACTTATAAGTAGCTTTCATTACATTAAGGCTATAAATAGAAAGTTAAGAGGTTATGTATTGTGATATAACGCTAATTGCAACCGTTTTTTCCATAGTTTCTTGTAACTGGAGCGTTATGGGGGTCTATATACAAGTAGTGATACTTATTATATGCTATAAACCCATAAATGTAGTGTTTTCAATGATTGTAGCTATTATCATGATATATAGCTGTTTTTCCTACAAATTGGAAGTATAAATCCTCTTTTTAGCATAATTTGCACCTATAAGTACTTACATAACATTAAGCTATAAATAGAATAGTACGAGGTTATTTATTGTGATATAACGGTATATTGCAAGCATTTGTCATAGTTTTTCTTGTAACTGTAGCGGTATTGTATATATACAAGTACTTTTACTTATCATATTGCTATACCCCAAAAATGTAGTGTTTTTCAAATGATTTTCGCTAGTTATCGTGAAGAGTTGTTTTTTTTCTACAAATTGAAGTATATGTCTTTATACTGTAGCTAAATAGCTTTTTTATATTGCTGCAACTATATTTTACAAAATTATAGCTAAAAATATGTATTTTTCATAAAGGTTTATGTACAAATTTCTAATCTTAAAACAACATTTTTTTCAAGCGTTTAATGTATTTTTTGATCCAAAAAATGTCGCAATTTTTCATCATTCAGCACTTTTACACAACTATATTTTACGATTTAATGAGCTTAAAATATGTATTTTTCAGTAATTTATGTATCAATTTTAATCTAAACAACGTTTTTTTCAAGTGTTTTTAATGTATTTTTTGAAGGCTAAAAAATGTTGAAATTGACCATTATTCAGCCCCTTATTAGAAGAAATACAGATAGAGATTAGATAGAAAAATCAAATGTGGAATTATAGTTGTTTTCGTTAGAATTTCTATTTTAAACTACTGGTAAGCTTATAATAGGAGTTTGAGACTCTTATATTGTGATACAATTGTATTTAATCGTGTTTTTTTCATAGTTTCTTCTTACTTGTAGTGTTATATCATTAATAGAAGGAATTTTACTTATGATAATGCTTTAAACCCACAAAATGTGTTCTTTTCAATGATTTAGCTAGTTATCGGTGAATATAATAGCTGGTTTTCCTACAAATTGAAATAAACAATCCTTTTTTAGAATAGTTGCACTTATAAGTACCCACCCACCCCCCCCCCCCCCCCCCCGCCACGGCTTTCCATTACATTAAGCTAATAATAGAAGATAAGAGTTATCTATTGTAATATAACGGTATATGCAAGCGTTTTCATAGTTTCGTTTTAACTGTTCTTTTATTGTATATATACAAAGAGTTTTACTTATCATATGCTATAAACCCATAAAAGGTAGTGTTTTCAATGATATTAGCTATTTATCGGTGATATATAGCTTTTTCCTACAATTGAGTATAAAATCTCTTTTTTAGAATATTTGCACCTATAGTAGCTTACATTACATTAAGCTAGTAAATAGAAGAGTAAGAGGTTATTTTTATTGTGATAAACGGTATATTGCAAGTGTTTTTCATAGTTTCTTCTAAAATGTAGCGTTATTGTATATATACCAGGTAGTTTTACTTATTATATTGCTATAAACTCATAAAATTGTGTGTTTTCATGATCTTAGCTATTTATCGGTGATAATACATCTTGTTTTTCCTACATAATTGAAGTGTAAAATCCTCTTTTAGAAGAATTTTTTGCACCTAGTAAGTAGCTTACTTACATTAAGCTAATAAATAGAAGAGTCAGCGGTTATTTATTGTATATAACGGTATATTGGCCAGCGTTTTGTTCATAGTTTCTTGTAAACTGTAGCGTTTTGATATATATACAAGTAGTTTCCTTATCATATGCTATAAACCCAGAAAATGTATTGTTTCATGATCTTAGCTATTTATCGGTGGATATATAGCTGTTTTCCTACAAATTGAAGTATAAATCCTCTTTTTATCATAAGTTGGCACCTATAATAGCTTTTATTACATTAAGCATTAAATAGAAGAGTAAGAGTATTTATTGTGATTATAACGGTATATTGCCAGCATTTGTCATAGTTTTCCTTGTAACTGTAGCGTTATTGTATATATACATGTACTTTTACTATCATATTGTGGCTATAAACCCAAAAATGTAGTGGTTTATCATGATTTTAGCTAGTTATCAGAAGAGTTTGTTTTTTCTACAAATTGAAGTATATTTCTTTATATCTTAGGCTAAATAGCTTTTTTATTTTGCTAGGCAACTATAATTTTACAAATTAATAGCTACAAATAAGTAATTTTTCATAAAAATTTATGTATCAATTTAATCTTAAAAACAAGGTTTTTTTCAAGTGTTTTTAATGTATTTTTGACATCCATAAAAAAATGTCGAAATTTGACATGATTCAGCACTTTTTACACCACTATATTTTACATATTATTAGCTTAAAATAAGTAACATTTTCATGTAATTATGTATCAATTTTTATTCTTAAAAACAACGTTTTTCAAGTTTTTAATGTAGTTTTGAAGTGGCTAAAAAATGTCGAATTTGCATTATACAGCCCTTTTAGAAGAAATAAGATAGAGATTAGATAGAGAAATTCAAATGGTGGAATTATAGTTGTTTTCGGTTAGAAATTGCTATTTTAAACTACTGTAAGCTTATAGAGGAGTTGAGACCTCTATATTTTTGATACAATTTATATTATACGTGTTTTTCCATATTTTCTTCTTAATTGTAGTGTTATATCATTATAGAAGGATTTACTTATGATAAAGCCTTTATACCCACAAAATGTGTTCTTTTCAATGATTTTAGCTAGTTATCGGTGATATACATATGTTTTCCTACAAATTGAGTGTAAATCCTCTTTTTAGAATAATTTGCACCTATAAGTTAGCTTACATTACATTAAGCTAATAAATAGAAGAGTCCAAGGTTATTTATTGTGATATCACCGTATATTGCAAGCGTTTTTCATAGTTTTTCTTGTACTGTGCGTTATTGGTATATATACAGTCTTTTACTTGTCATATTGGCTATAACCCAAAATGGTAGTTGTTTTTTCAATGATTGTTAGCTAGTTATCAGTGATAGTTTTTTTGTTTTTCGACAAACATTGAGTCTATTTCTTTATATCTGTAGCTAATACTTTTTTATATTTGCTGCAACCTGATATTTACAAATAATAGCTAAAAAATATGTATTTTTTCATAAAATTTTATATATCAATTTTAATCTAAAAATAAAAAAAAAAACAACGTTTTTTCAGTGTTTTTAATGATTTTTGAAAGCCCTAAAAAATTCGAAATTTGACATTATTCAGCACTTTTACCAACTATATTTTACAATATAGGAGCTTAAAATGTGTATTTTCATGTAATTTATGTATCATTTTATTCTTACAAAAACAAATTTTTTTCAGTGTTTTAATGTATTTTTTAAGGGCTAAAAAAATGTCGAAATTGACATTATTTCAGCTCGTTTTTTTTATAGAGAAATTCAAATGTGGAATTATAGTTGTTTTCGTTAGAAATTGCTATTTTAAACTACTGTAAGCTTATAAATAGGATTTTGAGACTCTATATTGTGATACAATGTATATTCTACGTGTTTTTTCCATAGTTTCTTCTTAATTGTAGTGTTATATCATTAGATAGAAGATTTACCTAATGAATATGCTTTATACCCTAAAATGTGTTCTTTTCAATGATTTTAGCTAGTTATCGTGATATATACTGTTTTTCCTACAAATTGGAAGTATACAATCCTTTTTTTAGAATCATTGTGACCTATAAGTATGCTACATTACATAATCCTAATAAATAGAAGAGTAAGAGGTTATTTTTGTAATATAACGGTAATACCTTGCTAGCGTTTTTTCATAGTTTCTTGTAAACTGTTCCGTTATTGTAATATACAAAGAGTTTTATTATCATATGGCTATAAACCCATAAAGGTAAGTGTTTTCATGATATTAGCCCTATTTATCGGTGATATTAGCTTTTTTCCTACATATTGAGTATAAAATCCTCCTTTTTTAGAATAATTTGGCACTATAGTACTTACATAACCATTAAGCCAGTATAGAAGAGTATTTATTGTGATATAACGGTATATTGCAAGCGTTTTTCAATAGTTTCTTCTAAACTGTAGCGTTATTGTATATATACAAGTAGTTTTACTATTATATTGCTATAACCATAAAATGTAGTGTTTTCAATGAATTTAGCTAGTTATCAGTGGATATAATAGCTGTTTTCCTACAAATTGAAGTATAAAATCCTCTTTTTACATAATTTGCACCTATAATAGCTTACATGACATTAAGCTATTAAATTTAAGAGTAAGAGGTTATTTATTGGTGATATAACGGTATATTGCAAGCGTTTTTTTCATAGTTTCTTGAAACTGTAGCGTTATTGTATATATACAAGTACTTTTACTATCATATTGCTATAAACCCAAACAATGTAGTGTTTCAATGATTTTATGCTAGTTATCAGTGATAAGTTGTTTTTTCTACAAATGAAGTTATTGTGTTTATTATCGTAGTCTAAGTAGCTTTGTATTTTGCTGCACACTATATTTTACAAATTATAGGCATAAAAATATGTATTTTTCATAAATTTACGTATCAATTTTAATCTTAAAAACACGTTTTTTCAAGTGTTTTAATGTATTTTTGAAGGCTAAAAAATGTCGAAAATTGCATTATTCAGCCCTTTTAGAAGATAGAGATAGAGATTAGATAGAAAATTCAAATGTGGAAGTTATAGTTGTTTTCGGGGGGGTTAGAAATTTGCTATTTAAACTACTGTAAGCTTATAATAGGAGTTTGAGACTCTATATTGTGATACAATTGTATATTATACGTGTTTTTCATAGTTTCTTCTTAATTGTAGTGTTATATCATTAATAGAAGGAATTTACCTTATGATAATGCTTTATACCCACAAAATGTGTTCTTTTCAATGATTTTAGCTAGTTATCGGTGATATATAGCTGTTTTCCTACAAATTGAAGTAAACAATCCTTTTTTTAAAATAATTTGCACTTATAAGTAGCTTACATTACATTAAGCTAATAAATAGAAAAGTAAGAGTTTATTTATTGTTATATAACGGTATATTGCAGGCGTTTTTCATAGTTTCTTCTAAACTGTAGCGTTATTGTAAATATACAAGTATTTTTACTTATTATATTGCTATAAACCCATAAAATGTAATAATTTCAATGATTTTAGCTAGTTATCAGTGATATATAGCTGTTTTCCTAGAAATTGAAGTATACAATCCTCTTTTTAGAATAATTTGCACCTATAAGTAGCTTACATTACATTAAGCTATTAAATAGAAGAGTAAGAGGTTATTTATTGTGATATAACGGTATATTGCAAGCGTTTTTCATAGTTTCTTGTAAACTGTAGCGTTTTTGTATATATACAAGTAGTTTTACTTATCATATTGCTATAAACCCATAAAATGTAGTGTTTTCAATGATCTTAGCTATTTATCGGTGATATACAGCTGTTTTCCTACAAATTGAAGTGTAAAATCCTCTTTTTAGAATAATTTGCACCTATAAGTAGCTTACATTACATTAAGCTATTAAATAGAAGAGTCAGAGGTTATTTATTGTGATATAACGGTATATTGCAAGCGTTTTTCATAGTTTCTTGTAAACTGTAGCGTTTTTGTATATATACAAGTAGTTTTACTTATCATATTGCTATAAACCCATAAAATGTAGTGTTTTCAATGATCTTAGCTATTTATCGGTGATATACAGCGTTTTTCCCCCAAATTGAAGTATAAAAAACCTTTTTTTTTAAACTAATTTTTCACCTATAAGTAGCTTAAATTACATTAGTATTAAATAGAAGAGTAAGGGGGTTATTTATTGTGATATTTAAAGGTATCTTGCAAAACATTTTTCCCTAGTTTTTTTGGGAAAAATGTACGTTTTTATATATACAAGTTTCTTTTTTCTTATCATATTGCTAAAAACCCAAAAAATGTAGTGTTTTTAATGATTTTTGTAGTTATCATGAAAGTTTATTTTTTCTACAAATTGAAGTATATTTTTTTATATCTTGTAGCTAAAAAGCTTTTTTTATTTGCTGCAACTATATTTTACAAAAAATTTAAAAGCTAAAAATATGTATTTTTTCATAAAGTTTTTTTTTACAATTTTTAAACTTAAAACAATTTTTTTTTCAAGCGTTTTAAAATATTTTTGGGAAACCTAAAAAAAGTCCCAGATTTGACATTAAATTTAGCACTTTTTCCCCAACTAATTTTACGATATTATGAGCTTAAAATAAAGTATTTTTCATTTAATTTAAGGGACCTTTTTTTCCCAAAAAAAAACGTTTTTTTTAAGTGTTTTAAGTTTTTTGAAGGGCTAAAAAAAGTCGAAAAATTTACATTATTCACCCTTTTTGAAAAATAGAGATAAGATTTGATAGAGAAATTTAAAAAAGTGGAATTTAGTTGTTTTCGTTAGAAAATTCTATTTTAAACATGAAGCTTTTAAAAAGGAGTTTGAGAAATTTTATTTTTTGATTTAAAAATGTATAAATTTTAAGTGTTTTTATAGTTTTTTTTCTTAATTGTAGGGGTTATATCATTTAAAAAAGGAAATTTTTTTTATGATAATGCTTTAAAACCCCCAAAAAAGGTTTCTTTTTAATTTTTTTAGCTAGTTTGGGGGATATTTAGCCCGTTTTACTAAAAAATTGAAGTAAAAAAAATCCTTTTTTTTTTGAATAATTTGCACTTATAAGTAGCTACATTACATTAAGCAATAAATAAAGAGTAAAAGTTTTTTTTTGTGATATAAAAGGTATATTGCAACCCTTTTTTTATAGTTTTTTGAAACTGTAGCGTTATTGATATATACAAGTAAATGATACTTTTTATTTTCATAAACCCCCCAAAAAAGTAGTGTTTTTAAAAATTTTAGCTATTATCCCGGGGTATATAGCTTTTTCCCACCCAAATTGAAGTATAAAATCCTCTTTTAAAACATAAATTTTCACCTATAAGTAGCTTACCTTACATTTAAACTATTAAAAAAGAAGAGAGAGGTTTTTTATTGTGATATAACGGTATATTGCCAAGCATTTTTTCATAGTTTTTTTGTAAAATGTAGGTTTTTGTTATATACAAAGTACTTTTTCTTATCTATTGCTATAAACCCCCCAAAAAAAAGTAGTGTTTTCAATGATTTTTTGCTAGTTATCAGTGGGAAGGGGTTTTTTTTTCTACAAATTTGGGAAATATTTTTCTTTATATCTGGAAACTAAAAAGCTTTTTATATTTTCTGCAAAATATTTTTCAAATTTAAAAATAAAAATATGTATTTTTCCCTAAAATTTATGTATCAATTTTAATCTTTAAAAAAACATTTTTTAAGGGGATTTAATGTATTTTTTTAATGCCCTAAAAAAAACGCAATTTTTTATCATTAGCACTTTTTTCACAACTTATTTTACGATATTATGAAACTTTAAAAATGTTTTTTTTGTAATTTAAAGTATCAAATTTTAAACTAAAAAAAAGTTTTTTTTAAGTGTTTTTTAAAGTATTTTTGAAGGGCTAAAAAAAGTTGAAATTGACATTATTCAGCCCTTTTAGAAGAAAAACAGATAGAGATTAGATAGAAAAAATTTTAAAAGTGGAATTATATTTGTTTTTTGTTAGAAATTTCTATTTTTTAAAATACTGTAAGCTTTTAATAGGGGGTTTGAGACTCTATATTGGGGATACAAATTTTTTATTTTAGTGTTTTTATGTTTTTTTTCTTATTGTAGTGTTAAAATATTAATAGAAGGAATTTACCCTTTTTTAATGCTTTAAAAAACCCCCAAATGGTTCTTTTCAATGATTTTTGCTAGTTTTTTCGGGATATATAGCTGTTTTTTCCCAAAAAATTGAAGTTTAAAAAAAACCTTTTTTTTTTTTAATTTTAAATTTTCACTTATAAGTGCTTTTCATTACATTAAGGGGTAATAAATAGAAGAGTAAGAGGTTTAAAATATTGTAATATAACGGTAAAATTTTCAAGCGTTTTTTTATAGTTTTCCTTTTTAAACTGTTCGGGTTTTTTTATATTTCCCAAAAGTTTTAAATTATCATATTTCTATAAACCCATAAAAAAGTAGTTTTTCAATGATATTGGGGATTTATCCCTGATATAAAAGCTGTTTTCCTACAAAATTTAAGTATAAAATCCTTTTGTTTGAATAAATTTTCACCCATAAGTAGCTTTCATTACATTAAGCTAAAATAGGGAAAATTTAAAAGGTTATTTAAATTTTGATATAACGGTATATTGCAAATGTTTTTAAAAAGTTTCTTCTAAAATTTTGCGTTTTTGAATTACCCCGGGGAGTTTTTTCTTATTTTTATTTCTATAAAATCATAAAATGAGTGTTTTTTAATGATCTTGTATTTACGGTGATTTTACATCTGTTTTCCTTTCAAATTGAAGTGTAAAATTTTCTTTTTGAATTTAATTTTTCACCTATAATGTTACATTACATTAAGCTAATAATAAAGAGTCGAGGGTTTTTTATTGTTTATATAAAAGGTAAAAATTTGGGAAGCGTTTTTTTATAGTTTTTTGTAAAAATTAGCGTTTTTGTTTTTATACAAAGTTTTTTATCATTTGCTATAAACCCATAAAATGTGTGTTTTCAAAAGATCTTTAGCTATTTATCGGTGATTTTTAGCTGTTTTCCTACAAATTTAAGTATAAAATCCCCCTTTTTTTGCATAATTTGCCCTATAAGTAGCTTTTTTTACATTAAACTATTAAATAAAGAGTAAGAGGTTATTTATTGGGGATATAACGGTTTTTGCCAGCATTTTTTTGTTTTTTTGTAAAAATGTACGTTATTGTATATATACAGGTACTTTTTCTTATCAAAATTCATAAACCCAAAAAAAGTAGTGTTTTTTTAATTTTTAGCTAGTTTTCAGTGGAAAAAGTTTTTTTTTCTACAAAATTAAGTATATTTCTTTATATCTGTAGAAAAAAAAGCCCCCTTTTTTTTTTTTTTTTTTTTTTTTTTTTGCTGCAAATATATTTTACAAAATTAATAGCAAAAAAATGTTTTTTCATAAAAAATTTTTGTATCAAATTTTTAAACTTAAAACAAAGGTTTTTTTAAGTGTTTTTAAAGTATTTTTTGAAAGCCTAAAAAATGTCGAAATTTGGGCCCTGTTCAGCAAATTTACACAAATATATTTTTAAAAATATTATGGCTTAAAATATGTATTTTTTTTATGTAAATTTTTGTTCAATTTTTTCTTAAAAAAAAAAACGTTTTTTTTAAATGTTTTAAATTTTTTTTTGAAAAGGGGTAAAAAATGTCCCCAAAAAATTTACATTATACAGCCCTTTTAGAAGAAATAGAGATGAGATTAGATAGAAAATTCAAAAAGTGGAATTTAGTTTTTTTTCGTTGAAAATTTCTATTTTAAACTACTGTAAACCCTTTTAATAGGGTTTGAGACCCCTTTTTTTGAAAACAAATTTTATATTTTCCCTGTTTTTTTTAGTTTTTTTTTCTTAATTGTAGTGTTATATCAAATTAAAAGAAGGAATTTTCCTTATGATAATGCTTTATACCCCCAAAATGGTTCTTTTTCATGATTTAGGTAGTTATCGTTTATATACATTTTGGGTTTTTCCCACAATTGAAGTGTAAAAATTTCCCTTTTTAGAATAATTTTCACCTATAAGTAGCTTTCATTTTCATTAAACTAATAAATAGAAGAATCAGAGGGTTTTTTATTGTGATATAAAAGGTATATTGCAAACGTTTTTTATATTTTTTTTGTAAACTGTACGTTTTTGTTATATACAAGTACTTTTACTTGTTCCCATTGCTATAAACCCAAAAAAATTTTGTTTTTCCCAAAGATTTTTGCTAGTTACAGGAAGAGGGTTTTTTTTTTACAAATTGAAGTAATTTCTTTATATCTGTAGCTAAAAAGCTTTTTTTATTTGCTGCAACTATATTTTACCCCAAAATTTTAGCTAAAAAAAAGTATTTTTTATAAAAAAATTTTTATTCAATTTTAATCTTAAAAAAAAACGTTTTTTTTAAGTGTTTTTTTGTATTTTTTTTAAAACCTAAAAAAAAAGTCGAAATTTTACCCTTATTCAGCACTTTTAACAAATAAAATTTTTTCAATATTAAAGAGCTTAAAATGGGGTAAATTTTTTAAAGTAATTTTTGTATCAATTTTATTCTTAAAAAAAAAACATTTTTTTAAATGTTTTAAAGATTTTTTAAAAGGGGTAAAAAAGTCCCAAAATTGACTTTTCAGCTCTTTTTTTTTTAGAGAAATTCAAAAAGGGGAATTTTAGTTGTTTTTTGGGTTTGAAAATTTTTTTTAAAACTGTAAACTTATAATAGGAGTTTTAGACTCTATATTGTGATACCCAAATTTTATTTTTTTTATACTTTTTTTTCAATAGTTTTTCTTTTTGTAGGGTTATATCAAATTTAAAAGAAGGAAATTTTCCTAATGATAAGCTTTATACCCTAAAAATGGGTTTTTTCAAAGATTTTTTTTGCTATTTCGGTGATATATTTGCTGTTTTTCCCCCAAATTGAATATACAATCCTTTTTTTAAAAAATTGTGACCTATAAATAGCTTTTATTTCATTAAGCTAATAAAAAGAAGAGTAAAGGTTTTTTATTGTAATATAAAAGGTTATTGTAGCGTTTTTCATAGTTTTCTTGTAAACTGTTCCGTTATTGTATAAAAAAAAAAGAGTTTTAATTATCATATTGCTATAAACCCATAAAAGTAGTGTTTTTAAAGATATTTGTTTTTTATCGGTGATTTAAAAGCTTTTTTTTTTTACATATTGGAAATATAAAAAAACCCTTTTTAGAATAATTTTTCCTATAAGAGCTTTCCTTACATTAAGCTTTTAATAGAAGGTTTTTATTGTGATATAACGGTATATTGCAAGCGTTTTTTATAGTTTTTTTCTAAACTGTAGCGTTATTGTATATAAAACAAGTATTTTACTTATTATATTGCTAAAACCCATAAAAAGTAGTGTTTTTAAAAGATTTTAGTAGTTATCAGTGATATAAGGGGTTTTCCCACCAAAATTGGGGTTTAAAAAACCCCTTTTTTGCATAATTTTTCACTTTTAAGTAGCTTCATTAATTAAACTTTAAAAAGAAGAGTAAGAGGTTATTTATTGGATATAACGGTAAAATTGCAAACGTTTTTAAAAAAGTTTTTGTTTAAAATGTAGCTTTTTTTTATATATACAAATACTTTTTCTTTTTCATATTTTTCTATAAAACCCAAAAAAAAGGGAGTGTTTTTAAAGATTTTTGCTAGTTATCAGGGATAAATTGTTTTTCTCAAATTGGGAAATAAAATTCTTTATTTCTGAGCTAAATAGCTTTGTATATTTGCTGCAACTATATTTTACAAAATTAAAGGGTTAAAAAAATGTATTTTTTATAAAATTTACGGATCAATTTTAATCTTAAAAAAACGTTTTTTCCCAAGTGTTTTTTAAAGTATTTTTTGAAGGGCTAAAAAAAAGCGAAAATTGACATTTTTCAGCCCTTTTAGAAGAAAAAGAGATAGAGAATTTTGATAGAGAAAATTTAAAATGTGGAAAAATTTTTAGTTTTTTTTCGTTAGGGAAAATTTCTATTTTAAAATACTGTAAACTTTTAAAAGGAGTTTGGGGACTCTATATTGTGATACAATTTTTTATATTTTTTTAC
>JACEEZ010020736.1:0-7500 GCA_016584305.1 Chionoecetes opilio
ATTTTTTTTTTTCATTATATGAGAGAGAGAGAGAGAGAAGAGAGAGAGGGGAGGAGAGAGAGATGGGAGAGGAGAGAGAGAGAGAGAGAGAGGAGAGAGAGAGAGAGAGGAGAGAGAGAGGAGAGAGAGAGAAGAGAGAGAGAGAGAGGAGAGAGAGAGAGAGAGAGAGAGTTATAAAGGTTTTTTGTTTACTCTCTCCTATCTCTCACTCATCTCTCTTTCACTTATCTCTCTCTCTCTCTCTCTTTCACGGAGAGGGGAAAAGAGAGAAGAGAGAGAGAGAGAGGAGGAGAGAAAGAGAAGAGAGAGAGAGAGAGAGAGAGAGAGAGAGAGAGAGAGAGTGTGTGTGTGTGGAGTGGACCCACCCATGTCGGCGGACTAGGCCTGAGTCCTAGGGATGTGCACCGGTAACCGAAATACCGGTATTTTAGCATCTGTATTACCGGTATTAGCGGTATTTTTATTTCCGGTATACCGGTATCGGTATTAGTATTGCATCGGTATACCGGTATCGGTATATTATTTGGTCGGTATTGGATTTCGGTATTATGTTTTTTTCACTCTTTTTTTTTTCGAAACAGACTCCTGACTAGTACCAAGACCAAGAACTGACTAGTGACTACTCCGACTGCCGAGACGCGTATGGTAGCTTAACGCTCATTGGCTCAGAGCCTCAGAATCTGAGGGGCGTGTTATTATTGGCCGATAGCAGCTCAGCTGACAATGCCGCTCTGTGAAACCTCCCTCCCTCCTTCTACCCCTGAGAGCAAACCATCACAGAAAACGGATCATTACATATCACACAGGCGTCACTATAAAATTCTAGCCTGGATAAAATTTTCATTATTGTTATTATTATTATTATTATTATTATTATTATTATTAGTCTACTAGTATTATGGTTAATAATTGCATCATTATTTTCATTGTTGTTATTATGATTATTATCCAAATGATTATTATTATTTTATTATTAAATATAATTATTTCAAAGATATGTGTGTGTGTGACTGTGGTCTGTGTGTGTGTATGTGTGTGTGTGTGTAATAACTCAGATAAAATAATCATAACAATAATAGTGATACTAACAAAAATTTTGATAACAATAATGATAATAATAATCAAAATTATAATAATAATGATAATAATAATAATAACAATAATAATAATAATAATAATAATAATATTATTAATAATGATCATAATGATAATCTATAATAATATAAGCGAAAGTGTGTCAGTGTGTCTGTGTGTGTGTGTGTCCACTCTAGGTTCCGCCCCCTGTGGCACAATCTCATCATATGGCACAGTTTTGGAACCAGGTCGACCAGGGGAAGGTTTTAAGGCCACTTTGGGGGGGATCCGATCACTTTTATTTATTTTCTATTTTTAGTAACCTATTAGCGAGAATTGTGAAAAAAAATGTGGGTTGCGAGAATTGAGGAAACTTTGATGTGGGGTATTTCTACATCCATGATTTCAGGAAAGTTAGAAGGGGCTATCTGGAGAGTCTGCGTTTGGTGGGCCGAAGGCCCACCAATATGTCCGCTATAGGTTCCACTCCCCGTGGCGCAATCCCATCATATGGCACAGAGTTGGAACTAGGTCGACCAGGGGAAGGTTTTAAGGCCACTTTGGGGATGATCCGATAACTTATATATATTTTTTTATTTTAGTATTAGCGAGAATTGTGAGAAAAAAGTTGATTGCGAGAATTGAGGAAACCTTGATGTAGGGTGATGGGTAATGGGTGAGTGAATGGGTGGGGTGATGGGTAATGGGTGTGGGGTGATGGGCATACATTTCTACATCCATGATTTCAGGAAAGTTAGAAGGGGCTATCTGGAGAGTCTGTGTTTGGTGGGCCGAAGGCCCACCAATAGCCGTCCGCAGGAGCTAGCCAAAAAGTTCGCCCGGAGGGCGGCTTTTCGGCTAGTAATAAATATACGGATACTACCATCATACTACCTAGATGCACCACACACACACAACACACACACACACACACACACACACACACACCACACACACACACACACACACACACACAAGGGAGCTCCGTAGTGTAGGGGTTAGCACGCTTGGCTCACAACCGAGAAGTCCCGGGTTCGATCCCCGGGTGGAGGGAAGACAGACGGGCGGTCTTATTAAAACCCGAGCCCCTGTCCACCCAGCAGTGAATGGGTACCGGGTGTTAGCCGGGGGTTTGTGACCCCCCCTCCCCGGGTGATGGCTTCGGCCAACACTAAGAACTAAGAATGAATGATAAAAATGTTGATATGGAGACGGGGCCACACGAGCTTTGCTCTGGCCCTGTAAAATACAACTAGATGAATACAGCTAGATGAATACACATACACACATAGTACACACACACACACACACACACACTACTATCTATGGTAGTATGATGATAACAATGATAGCAATTGTAATAATGAAATATTAGCATAGCAATATAGTACTAATAAGAAATGGTAATAATACACTGGTTAACAACAAATTTATTGTCTAAGTTATTTTAGATGATTTAGGACAATGTTGATGTACTGAATCCAAAAATCACATTGATTTTGCTCAATCAGGTCAACTTTTTTATCTATCGCCACATGATGTTTTTTTACGTTTTTGTTTACATGTGTAATGGTCTTTTTACCCATCTGTACCTTAGTTACCATTATGTAGTGCCCACCTTGGGAGTGTACTCTACAGTCCTGATTACTCCGCTGCCACCACCCACATTAAGTGGGAAAAAAAATATATGATTGAACAAAAATAAAAGATTTAAGAAAATATGTATGTTGGAAACTGAATGATAACTCGTTAATATATTTCTAATTATAATATATTCAACTCTTCACTGTCTCACTTCCCAACTGGTGTACATTCATAAGTTATCTTAATATTAAGTCTTCCTTCCCTCCTAGCGATACGCACGCGAAATGCTCAAGTCGTTATCCTAATATAATTTACTATCTTTGGTAACTTCAGTCGCACTGTTACCCCTTAACGATACGCACATGTAATGCTCAAGTCGTTATCCTAATATAATTTACTATCTTTGGTAACTTCAGTCGCACTGTTACCCCTTAACGATACGCACATGTAATGCTCAAGTCGTTATCCTAATATAATGTATACGTAGTCTATCCCACTTCCAACTGTTTCCCTCTCACTTATTTTTCAATTTCCTCCTTTTCTCCTTGTCCTCACACGGCTGGCTGTGACATGTTGTGGTTGCCCCCTCTGCTCATTTGTGAGCGCTTGGCCCCTGGTCCGCCAACAGCATCCTACCTTGGGACCCTAAGTAATGCACTTCATTAGTCTTGGTCAACAAAAAGAATCACCAGTAAGTCATGTCTACATCTCTAGTTAACAAACATTTCACAACATACCTTTACCAAGGGCGAGAATATCACCTTCCCACAGGCGACTTAACTCAACGAACGTCGAGCTGCTTCTAAAATTATTCTAACCTAGAATCCCCGTTCTCACCTCGTTTCGCTACGTGTCTTAATTACTACTGGTTTAAAATATAAGCCTAACCAGTGATTCAGGAATGAGGCGTGGAGGAAAATTCCTCGTTAGCTTATTGATACTTATGTGTTATTCCATCTCTTCCCCTATTAATGTAATTTCTCGCGTTACACATGTACGGGTATTTTCCATATATATGAAATCGTCCTCCGTATACAACACCGTACTTGCATTAGATAATTCCACTAATCCAATAATTCCACCAATTCAGATAGCTCCAAGGGTGTGGTCCTAAACAATGTCACCAACTAGGAATTCTTCGGAATCACGATCCCTGGATTTTACAGTCCTCTGTTGTTCTTCCTCTTCTTCTCTTCAACTTTTACTTCTTTACTTGAACACTTTTTATTAAACCCACTGCAGTACTGCATCCCCCTTTCGGATACCTTGTGTGGTGTTGTGTGATATCTGCTATCGTCTTTCCGATAGACAAACTCCCTTTTCCTGATTAATCGTGCCTAGGATACTGCAGTAGCATAGAGGCTGCTACAGATCTCGGTATGCCCCCTACCCAAGCACTGATTAATTTCATCCTACTGCTTGAATTATGATGCAAAATTCTTTCTTATTTCTTTAAATAGACGAATTCTGAAGTGTTTACATGCGCCAATTCTTGACTAACTTGTATTTTTCTTTTGCAGGTGAATGAAATGGATTCGGCCAGAAGATCTTGCAAAAATAAGCCCGATGTATTCTGCTACATCTGCGGCGAATACACAGTTGTTCCTAACAGGAATCCAGTCACAAGTTTCATAAAGCGTGCCTACCATACTTATTTCTGTATGAAACTTGTTGACCAGGATAAAGCTTGGGCGCTACACATGGTATGCAAGACATGCACCGAGTATCTGCGTCGTTGGACCAAGGGCAAGAAGAGTTGTCTGAAGTTTGGAATTCCCATGGTTTGGAGGGAGCCGACAAACCATGGCACTGACTGCTACTTCTGCGCTATTAATTTCACTGGGATCAACAGAAAGAACCGGAGCAGCCTCAAGTATCCTAATCTTGAATCAGCACGTCGTCCTGTAGCTCATTGTGATGAAATTCCAGTACATGTCTTTGGAGAACTTCCTGACATTAGTGACGAAGATTCCTCCAGTGTTGAAGAAAATGAAGAAGTAGTGGTTCTTGACGATGATGCTCCACATCCTTTTCCCCAAAAGGAGCTAAATGATCTAGTTTGCGATCTCAGCTTGTCAAAGTCCTCTGCCGAACTGTTGGCATCCAGATTGAAGGGAAAAAAAATCCTCTCTGACAGTGCTCGCATCACTTTCTACCGCAACAGACATCTTGAGTACCTCCATTTTTTCTCTGAAGAGAAGGACTTGGTGTACTGTACAGATATTGCGCAGCTTCTGCACAAACTTGGAGTGCCACAGTACCAACCCGAAGATTGGAGACTGTTCATTGACAGCTGCGAGCGATCGCTGAAATGTGTTCTGCTGCACAACGGCAACCAGTTTGCCTCTGTACCCCTCGCTCACTCGACTACACTGAAGGAGAAGTATGAAGCGGTGAAGTACGTGCTAGAGAAAATTCGTTATGATCAGTTTGAGTGGTTGATTTGTGTTGACCTGAAGATGGTGAACTTTTTGTTGGGACAACAGTCCGGGTTCACCAAGTACCCGTGCTTTCTGTGCATGTGGGATAGTAGGGACCGAGCTCAGCATTACACGAAGAAGGACTGGCCTATACGGGTGGAATTGGTGCCTTGCAGAGCAAGGAAAGTCAAAAGCAACCCTCTGGTGGACAGAGACAGGATACTTTTCCCACCGCTGCACATCAAGCTCGGCTTGATCAAACTGTTCACCAAAGCTCTGGACAAGGATGGTGGCTGCTTCACTTACTTGTGCCACGCTTTTACAAGATTGACCATGGAGTAGTTGAAAGCTGGCATCTTTGACGGTCCTCAACTTCTTCAGCTCATCAGAGATCCAGAGTTTGAAAACTCAATGAACGAAGTGGAACTGGATGCGTGGAAGGCTCTTGTTCTGGTCGTGAAGAACTTTCTTGGCAACGACTTGGCCAGGAACTACGCAGAACTTGTACCATAGACATTATCATTATTATTATTATTATTATTATTATTATTACTATTGCTTTTTTATTATTATAATCATTGTCATTATTTATTTTTAATTATTATTACTGTTATTATTTCAAAGGCGTAGACGGAGACACGTGAAACGCGATTTTCTTCAAAATAGATGGTAAAGATACGACCGAGGGGTCAGTCATATCTGAAATGTGAACTCTCCGACACAAACACACACTTCACTTTCACTTCAGAAACCTCGGATGCAGCATGAGCATCAAAATGCATTACTTATTCTCACATATGGATCGGTTTCCTGAGAATCTGGGATCAATGAGCGACGAGCGAGGGGAGAGATTCCATCAGGACATGAAAGTGATAGAGACCAGGTATCAGGGACGCTGGGATGCAGTCATGATGGCTGATTACTGTTGGACTCTGAAGCAGGGCTTTGAAACGGTTTAAGGGACGAAAACGAAAACCGAAACGAACGAAATTATGCCCGGAACAAAAACGGAAATGAAAACGTAATCATATTTACTGTTCCGGAGCAAAAACGCATCTTTAAAATCCCTGTAACCGGTTAATAACGTTATTTTTTCGTTCCAAGCCATGGTTGCCATCTCTCTCTCTCTCTCTCTTTCTCTTTCTCTTTCTCTTTCTCTCTCTCTCTCTCTCTCTCTCTCTCTCTCTCTCTTCTCTCTCTCTCTCTCTCTCTCTCTCTCTCTCTCCTCTCTCTCTCTCTCTTCTCTCTCTCTCTCTCTCTCTCTCTCTCTCTCTCTCTCTCTCTCTCTCTCTCTCTCTCTCTCTCTCTCTCGAATCGAGTTGCCAGTTTGCCTCTTCTCACTACATGTACGCCTTTAGCGACTCAGCGAGTTCAGTGACCTATACTATCCTATAGTCTATCGTGGAAACAGCAAGTACAAGCGTCATCCCATTTCCAGCTGCGTGCTAACTGTGCCCTCGGGGTTTCAATTTCAACTTCAAGGTAATTATCTCTGATTCGTGTCAATCTAAGCCTGGTAATGGAATATGTAAGGTAGTTTGATGGTAACTTCGATCAACACCTTGGTAATTTGCAAAGCACATGCTGTGCATATGTATATGTGACCGGCATTATTAAGCATTACATTTTATTCTCTATATTCATACTACTTGTGGCAAATGTTGTCCTTTTGCATGACATGTTCATTAGAATTGCAGACATTAGCAAACTCAATGCTGCTTATGATGTCATTTAAGGCAATCATGGTTGGGAAGAAAACTTGGCAGTGGTGTCAGAGTTGGTGATTATTGTCAGTGGAAAGTCTGTTGTGATGTCATGGTTGTGGTGGTTGTGTCAGTGCTTATGAAGTGGTCAGCGCGTGATCGAGACCGCCCGTGAAGGGCGAAGGTGGAGGCGTTAGTTGTTATCCAGGCGTCAATCGGTTTTCACACCAGTAACTTGACGACGCGGCGAGATATTATCTGTGTTGATTCTAACACGTCCTTTGATTTAACACTTACATCTACAAAATGAACGTATGTACAAATCTCTTCATTATAATAAGAGAAGATATGATGATCCCATGAGGGCTGGAAGTGTACTAAATTTCCAAGCTAATGGTGGCGACCGGCGGCGGCCACACAAATCCCACCTACACGTGTCAATCGTCGGTGGCGAGAATCTGATGGGCAGCAGCCAAAGACTGCCCTTTTAACCAAGGTGCTAATTATAGGGTGCAAATGCTTAATATTACTGGGAATGTTCAATTTATATTATCCCAGTACTTATCATTTACTTACATTACCTTAATTATTACCCATTACCATTATAATTATATATATACATCCGTACGCACCCCTTGATGAGCGGACAATTACCTCCCTCACAAGGGGGGGGGGGGAAAGACATCCACCATTCTGCCAAATATTGAGATGGTGGTTGG
>JACEEZ010020736.1:15000-40954 GCA_016584305.1 Chionoecetes opilio
AAAGGTTTTTGGGGAAAGGGGTTAGGGGGCCATTAACAGGGTATAACATGGGTTTTTTAAAAGACCCTAAAAAGGGCATCTTCGAAAGCCCGTGTCCAGATAAATGAGCAACCCTTTTTTCAGTAGCGTGGGGGAGAGGTAATCCCAAAACTGGGAAAAATCACAAATATACCTACAAAATTCCTTAGTACCAAAAACCCACAAATTTTCCGCTTTTAAAAAGGAAGGGTCATTAGGAAATTGATCAAATTTAGCGGGTGGGAGGGGCAGTGTCCCCAAACCCAAAAACCATGCCCCAAATACAAAAGCTGAGCACCGCGAACTCGGGCTTGGAAGGGTTTTAAACACCAATCCAGAAATTCCCCTTTTAAAGCTGAGAAGAGAGCACCCAAAAGGGTTTAATGTCAAAACCAAGGGTGTCAAAAAAAATCACAATACCCCTTTCCTAAATATTTTTTTTGGAAACCAAATTATTTACTATTGATTTTAGCCATCTTTCGTTGGAAAGGGGCGGGGGCGTTGCAACCCCAAAAAGGGTTAAATTTTAAATTTACATGTTTTCCCCTAAAGTGGCAAAGCAGGAAATGTCTGGGGGCCGACTTCAAGGGTCCCCTTTACCGGGAAACCGCGAAGACAGTCGCCCTTTTGGTCGGGGAACTTTTTTTCCCCTACCTCAGGGCAGTCGTCAAATCCTTCGGTGGGGGGTGGGTGTACTTAGGGGTGACTGATTGCCCTTTAAACGGAAATCTACACAAAACCCTAATTTTTCCATTTTTCCCCCTTGGGGAACTGGGGGTAACTGGAGAACACCACTCGCTGTTTTGCGGGATCGTTTGCCCCCCAAATTCCCCTCCATCTGGGCCCCAGCTCCTTCTTCACTTCTCCTCTTGCGGGGATGCACGCGGTAGGGAGACTGCTTGATGGGTGGCGCCGTCCTACATCTAGGCCCATGCACCATTTAAAGTGATACATCCGGGGTTTTTTTTTGGGTTTCCGGGGAGGGTTTGGTACCAAGGTAAAAATATCAGCCCTCCTCGCCCTCGGGTAGATGTTGAAGTTTTCATGGTGGCTCGGCTAGTTGAAACGCTAAGTACCAACTGATGCCATTTCAGGGCTTTTTTCTTCTTCGTCTTCACCCTCCTCCCAATAAACAGACCCAGTGTGGGAACGCGCCCACGGACCCTATTCCCTTCGCCTTCGGGAAACGCTTTATGGTTTTGGGCTTAAAGCTTGACGTGGCACAAGGGGTTGTAAACGGTCTGTCAGGAGTGGAATTTATGTAATTGGGGTAGGGATTAACTTTTTTTAAGACTGAGTGGCCCGGGAACTTAGAGTGGAGTGGCGGGCCCTTTTTGGGCTGGCGGGAAAAAGACGGGGACTTTATAAACCGGGGCGGGAATTTTCCCGACGTCTCGCCTTCTTGCCCGTCCAATCTTGGTTTCCTGGTCTTGGATTGCTGCACTTTGGCCCGGGGGCCCAAACTGCCAGCACCTCAACAGTCTTTTTCCGGGAAAAAACCCCTCCTAAATGAGCACATTGAAAATCTCTTCTGAGCTCCCTAAAAATTTTTTTCCCAAAACTAGTAAAAGTGGTCCCCCTCACACGGTGGGAAACCCAAAAGTTTCATAGATTTAAAAACCTTGCTCCCTTGGGGGGGTTTTCGCGCAGGAAAAACCCAAAAGTAGGGTAATCTCTCCCATGAGGGAACCCGTACTGGGAAAGCATACTTTCGAAGGAGGGCCTTTTCCCGGTCTATGCAATATTTTTCAACAGCCCCTTTGGGGTTTGGGGGTGAAAAGGGGGATGATGGGCTATTCCAAATACCCCAACTCGGGCCGGGGGTTTCCCTTAAAAAAACTTTCCCAAACAAATTTAAAAGCACCATCAGCCCTTGCACTCTGTATGGCAGCCCAAAATGGGTAAAAGGCCCAAAAGGGAAGTTTACTAGGGCCCTTTACGGTAAACCTTCTTAAAAGCAACTGCATGTAAATCCCTATTTGGGAAGTGTCAATCATATTTAAAAATATATTCAAAACCCTGGGTGGTTTTGGGGGCAGGGGGCCAAACCCAATTTTCCACATTAAATTGAATTAAAAGGGTTCCCAGGTATGTGAGGGACTTTAAACAAGGGGGAAAAGGGGGGAAGGGTTTTTTTGGGGTTTTTCCCATTAAATTGACAAAATGGATTGCCCTACAATAAGACGTGACATCCCCCCTATTTTGGGGCCAGAAGAAAATCCTGGCCAGTCCTGGAAAAAACGTTTTTTTCCGAACACCTAAGTGCCCCTGAAAAATCCGCCCAGGGGCAGGGCCGGGACAGCCCCTCCCTGTGAAGGGGGAAAAACAATTTGAGTTACTCCCCCGCCGTTCACGCCCCTCCTCCGCCCTTGTGGGGGTTTAACCACGCGGTAAAGAAACCCCGGGTCCGGATAAAGTACGAGTATGGGGCCCGAGTCTTTGGGGGCTGCCCCGTGCCTGGTCAAACAATGACTGAAAAGGGTCGTCAGACTCTTGGCTGGCCGGTAAAAAGCTTTCTCCCAGTATCACGGGACCAAAAGGGAAAACCAGAAAACACTCGGGAAAAGGGATAAGGGTTGCAGAAATTTTTTCTCCGGCACAGTGTGCCCATTATCCAAAGGAAGTCTGCCTCGCTTTGGGGCAGTCAACTTCCATGGTTTCCAGAAACCCCATATGGCGTTTTCACGGCACACAGTGGGAATATTCGGGCATACTAGCCCAAGTTGTTTGAAAATCTGCGGTAAACTCTGGCCCTAACCGGGGGCAGTACGGAGTGGGAGTATACCCCCATTCGCCCCTCACTCCAAAACATTCCGAGGATAAGTCCACCCGGGCCCACTTGGAAACCCTCCCGCCCCAAGCCACTTGTGCGGGGCCCCAAAAACGGGAAAGACTGGATACGAAAAGAACCAAAGTGGCTGAACCCCGACCCCATGGGGGAACCCCAAAACCCAACGTATTTTCCCGGTCCCCCTTTTATGAAAAAAACCCCCTCTCTAAAAAGGGGTTTGAAAGGGAAACCCCGACCCCCTCAAATTTTGATTTTTTGTTTTACAAAAAAAAACCCGCCCTTTTTCCACGGTCCCCTTTTGCAAAATGGGGGGTTTTTTTCCCCATTTGGATTTTCCCAACAAAATTCTCCTTGTAAAACAACCGGGCCCCTAAAGAAGTAGGGGGTTGAAAAGCATTCTCTGGTGTTGTTTTTTGCAGCAAACAAAGCTACAGGTTTAAACCCAGAATCTCCCAAAAGGTGTCTGATTCGCACTGTCAAATAGGTTTTCCTTTTCTGTGGGCTGGGGCCTTTTAAGCGTTTTCTGCCTTGTGGCCAGGTTTTTCCCAAAAAGGGTACAGTAATACTTCTTACTTGGGGTACCCTGGGGGTGGCAAACGAGGGGGAGTGGGGCCTGACCTTTTTTTGAAACGGACCATTGTGTGGTTCCAGGGAACAAAAGGCCCAAGTACCTGTGGGGATTTAGACCCAAAAGGTAAAATATTGCCATGTCAAAGGGGTGAAACCCATCGGCGGGGGGTTTAAAGCAGCCTCCTAAATAGTAAAAAATTTCCCTTCCTAAATAGTCACTTACTCCTTGGGAAAGGGGTTTGCGGGGGAAACCCTCTTGGGTTAAGACTAGTTCCACCAGGGGAATTTAAAATTAAACTTACACCTTTGAAAAAAGCCATTTTTTTAACCCCTCCCTTTTTGCTCTGGCAAACTCGAGGTGAGTCTGTTCGGGCTCCTTACGGATTTTTTTTTGAACGTTGACGGTTTTTCTTCGGGAAACAGTGCATGGGCCTTTTAAAACCCCTTTTCCCTTTAAATGACCTGACAGGTACTGCATCACTGTCTGAAAAAAGATCCCTTACTCTGGGGTTTTTCCCTTTTAAATTTTTGCAAAAAAACGGGCCCAAAAATAAAACGGGGCCCAAACTTCAAAGCCCTTGGCCAGACGCTAAAAATTTAAAAAATAAACAAAAACATTGTCCTCTGAAAAGGGGGGGGGACAAGTTTTGCGGCGCGTCCTAAATAAAAATGAGAGGTACCCTGGGGGGTTTAGGGTTACTGTTGGTAGGGGCATGCCCAAACCCTGGGCAAATTTCCCAGTTGTAACCGCTTTTTCTCTATTTTCGCTTCAGCTTCGCTTTAAAGACTTGGGCTAAAGCTACCCCCTCGCTCTGCGAGCTTCAGTTTTCACCCTTTTACGTATCTCTAGTTCCGTTTAAACGAAGCTCACTGGCTGAGCACTCAGAGGGTTACCTATCGTAAACCTCTGCTGGCTGTTTCACCCAAAAATTTGGGCCCCCCCTTTTTATCTTTTAAACCCCGACAAAACAAACTGCTGCTGTTGGCATATCCTGCTAGCAAAGGGGCATTTTTTTAGCTTTTCCCCTTGTCCTTTATTTTTTTGCTAGGGAATTTTTAAAAAAATTTCACGGGTCATACGTACTCAGCAACGCTTATTCCCGCAATTTGTGCAAAGGTAGGGACGGCGTGAACAAATGAATCACGTCCAGGGTTTATGAAAACCATAGTGACGGCAAAAAAAGGGGCCCAAAAAAAAAACAAAAAACGGGAAAAACCCGCAATCTTTTAATGAGATATCCGGGCAAGGTCGCCAATTCTGTTACGACGACTATTTAAAATTACGGGTCCGACCCGGGCGTAACCAAAAAAGAATGAAAAAAGAAAAAAAACAAAACGGGACAAAGAATTTAAATTTAAAGTTCCAAATGACTTTTTATTTAATTGTTAAACCCAAAAAAAAAATTAAAGAAAGCAAGCAAGGGTTTTTTAAAAAAAGAAAAAAAAGACTAAAAAACCCTTTAAAAAGGTTTTTTCAAAAAACCCCAAAATAACTCCAAGGGGAAGTCGAAAACAAAAAAACCAAAAACCCCCTAATTTTTAACCCAAATTGAAACCCCAAAACAAAGAAACTTATACTTAAATTTTTAAAAAGGGAAAACCCCAAACCACCAAACCACAAAAACACCAAAAACTGAAACACCAACACAAAAAAACCCAAACCCCAAACAAAAACACTGAACCAAATTAAAAACCAACAAAAAACACAAACCCTAAAACAAAAACTCTAAAAAGAAAACCAAACACACACACTAAAACACACACTGAAACACCCCTAAAAACCCCACACTAAAACCACCGGAAACCCCCTGAAACCAAACACACACTGAAACACTGAAAAAAACCAAAACAAAACAAAAACCCAGAAAAACCCAACACAAAACAAAACACACAAAACACACACACGAAACACACAAAAACAGAAACACAAACACACAAAAAAAAAACACAAAAACCCCCGGAAACAAAAGAGGGGTTACACCCCAATCCAACACGGCAATCTCACAAATAAATAGGGGAAAAGATGGCTGCAAAATCCACACACACAAAATACACATTAATACCACTGGTACGTTTTGAAAGTCGGGCCCCAAGGGGATATAGAGGAAAAGGGAAAGGGGGAAAGTCTTATTAGGCAAAATGAAATAGAAAAAGGGGGCCTTTTTCGGGCGCTTAGATGGCGCTACCGTCCCCCTTTCAGGGAAGGGGGTAAACAAACAGGCCCACAATTTCCCACTGGCTACTGAAAACCCCGGCCCGCAAAAAAGGGCCGCCCGTGGGCCTTTCTCGCTATTGCTACTGGGTTTGTCCCAAGAAAGACGTTAAACACCCGGGGTTTGAGGCTGCAGTTGTTCCCGAAGTGCTAAAAGGGGATGTAAGTGCCCTTTTTTTAAAAGGTTTTTGAGTCAAAAGGAGAAAAGCCAGAGGGGCCCAAATACCCTTTAAAAAGAGCTCCCCCTTTATGGCGCTTCCCCCCCCCGTGCCTCTTAACTATCATTTGGGCATGTCTCTAACTCAAAAGGGCCCTCAAGGTATAAAGTTTCCACCGTGCTGGGAAAATAAAAGAAACTAAAAAGCCCGTTCCCCGTGCACGCGGGGAAACCCCTTTATCCACATTTTGGCTTGTAATGGGGAGAAATACACAGATAACAAGGGGTGTGGGGTTTAAATATTCGATTTTATTCTAGTTATCCCCATACTTCCCACCTTCACTCAAAAAAAGCGGGGGGGAAGGGGGCCCCCCCCGAAAGGTCCCTAGCTATCCCCAAGCAAAGGGAAAAAAATACTGTTATTTCCCGGGGGGGTCTTTGGGGACGGACTCCCCCTCATAAAAATTTAGGTTAATTATCAGGGGTAAAAGGGGAAAGCGGAGCCCCCAGCTAGGTGGTGGGTTAACTTTGGGTTTGGGGGTTGGGTTTGGATTGTGGGGAGGGGGGGTTCCTTTTGTGCAGTCTTTTTCGTATAAAAGCTTTTTCGTAACCAAAAGATTCGAAACTCCAAAAAATTTTTTTCCTATACAAAACCCTATTTCTTTTTCGTACCTCAGCTCAGGGGAAAGTTTTTTTTTTCCGAAACATGAAAAACCTTTTGGTGTTGTGTTTTAAATATATATATTATATATATAAATATATATTATTAATATATATAAATATATATATATTATATATATATATTTTATATATATAATATATATATATATATATTTATATTATATATATAAAATCATTTTTGTATTGTAAGCACGTATTTTACCTTCTCAAACATTTTTTTTTGATCATATCTTTTTGTGCGCCATTAGCACCCAGCGGAGTTTGGGGCTAGATGGGGCCGGCAGGGGAGGACACTCTCCCATTACAAACCGGAAATAGCACAAATGGTTTGGGAACAGACTATGCATTTTTGTTATCATCAACCCCCTCTATATTTTAAAGGGGGGTTAAATTTTTTCTTATTAATGGCTTCCAGCCCTTATCCTTTTATTAAAAAAAGTTTTTTAAATTTTTTCCCCTCTTAATTTTTATGGCTTTACATTGGCAGGTACAGTATCAAAAGTTCTAATTAAAGTACAGGATTATTTCTGAAAATTTTGTTTTGACAAAAAAAATTGTTTTTACACTGATGTTTGGAGTGGCCCGCCTAAAACCCCAGTACCAGCCACAGCCCCCCCACTAACCACAGCCCCACCCTCCCACCACATAACCACAGCCCCAGCCTCGCCCCACATCAGTCACAAACCACAGCAAATTGGGGGGGGGAAATTTAGAGTTTTTAATGTTTAAAATTTTGTAGAAAGTTATCTCACTTATGAAATTTTAAATCTGAGATTAATTATAACCCCTTTTATCGACAAATTTCCGTAAAAACAGTCTCAGAAAGATATCAACAATGAGTGGGGTTTTTAGGTGGGTGCCAGGAGCCTCCCGCTGCCCCCCTCCATGGTTCCCCCCCCAGCATACCCGTGCCTCACCTCACAAAAACATTTGTAAGGGGTAAAAAATCTCAGTATTTCCCTTTTTTAAAAAAGCATATACCATTTTCTAGTGTTTGTTTGTTATTGGTACGTCATTTTCTTTTTTTATCCCCAAAACTGTCAAACAACTTTCTCCTCACTATACATACTCCATTCCCCTCATCTTCTTTTTCCCACTTTCTATTCACCTCTTACATTTCCTTCCTACTGCTAATTTTACCCATTTTTTATGCAAAAAAATTTAAATGGTTTGGGGCAAATTTTTGCTATTTAACTAACAACAAAATTTTTTTTTAACAGATTGGGGGAACCCGCAAACATGGGTGGGGGGTACCAGGATGTCCAAACCTCAAAAGCCCCAAAAATCGTAATATTTTCCGAAAAATTATTTTTTCTGTTTTTCCCCTACAAATTTCTGATTTTTGATTTTAAGTGCTTAAAAAAAACATAAAGGATATTTTTTTTTCATATTATATATGTAAAGATATTTTTTTTTCATATATCTCCTCGTCTCACTCTTGCATCTTTCCTCTTTCTTTACACTTTCTACTCCCAAAACTATTCCCCCATTTATCAGGGGGGCATTCCCTTTTCACCAAATCCCAGGGATATATTCCCACACATATATATCCTTTTTCATCTTTACTCTCACCCCTTTTTTCCCAAAGGGGTCCATCATTTACCTTTCAGTGGGTTTTGTTTCTTCAAAAACCATCACCACCCCACAGTCATTCCTTCCCATTACTAGCATATCAGCAAATCATCCATAAATTTTAGTACTAATTATGTTATTTAAGGTTTTTGCTTATTTAAACTGTGTAAAACTTTCCATATTCTCAGGGAAAAACCAATAAAAAAACCTACTACGAAAAAACCATCTACGGGTGGTATGCGAATAACAGCAAATGGGGGGGGAGGCTGTTTTGAACACCAAAACCCCCGCTGATAGGGGACGGCTGCAAATTTTTTCTGGCCCCCAAGGGCTTGATTTTTTTTAAAGGACTCATCTTTTCTTTTTGTGCCCCTTTTTTCTTAGTAAACGCTTTTATGGGACTCTTTCCCCTTCATCTTTCCCTTTGTTTAAAAAAACTTGTTTTTCCCCCCTTGTTTATTTCACCTGGGAAAAACCTTTCATCAGCTTTTAATCCCTTTGGGTTTCATCCTAATTTTATTGTCTCTTGTGTGTTCTTTTTCTCCCACCGCGTTAGGAAAACTGGGGAGGTTTACAATACTTTTAGTTTCCCCTTTTTGTCCCCCTACGCCCTACCCCCGTAAACCCCCGGGCCCCCTCTTTCCCGCCCCTATTCCTGTCCCACTCCCTCTTTCCTAGGCGTTTTCCTTTGACGCTATTAACCTTTCCCCCTGAAATCCATACTTTTTTGCCTTTCCAAAAAAAAAAAAAAAAAAAAAAAAAAAAAATAATGTTTTTAAAAGTTTTTTTTCGCTCCTACCCTGTAGGGTATAATTCCCGGTTTTTCCAGTTCCCTGTTTCCCTTTCCTTTACTTCCAAGGGGCCTGTTTTTTGCTTTATAAGTAAATTACCCCCCCACCTCCCACATGCCAAATCACCCCCTCTGGTTTTTGTTTTTCCCCCTGTCCAATGCAAAAGTTGATTTTCCCGCCCATTCCCTCCTGCCATTTAACTTGCCCTTCTTCTCAATTTTCCCTTTTTTATATCCCCCTTAAACTCCCCTCCGTTTTTCCATTTCTCTCCTTTTCCCTCTCTAGTTCCTTCTTCCAGGGGGTACTTGATCTATTTTTTTTTGTGATTTTTCTTTTGGGCCCTCCCATTTTTTAGTAGGTCTTAATTTTTTTTGTGGAAAAACCAGTTTTCCTTTAAATTTTCCTTTTCCCGGGAAAGGGCTCCAAAACCCCCATGTCTCCCCCCTTTTGGGCCCCTACATCAGTGCTCCCCCAAGCTCCTGTCCCCCATCTGCCTACTGTGTTCTGAGCCTTTGCCAAATTTCCTGATGTCCCTTCCCCCGTACTGAGGGCACTTCTGACCCTACAGACCCAAAAGGGTAAACCACCCCCCTTTCCCAAACTCCTGCCTACCCCCTATGTTTAATGACTTTTGCCACCTTTATAAACATGCCCCATCATCCTCCTTTTCCCTTTCCTTATTAACTTTCCCCTGCTTTTTTCCCCCCCTACCCTTTCCTTTTATAATTCCATTCCTATTATACATATGGACTTATCTATCTTCCTTTGGACATTTTCTAACAGGGCCCCTGACTCCTACCTTCAAATGTTAAACTCTTTTGAAATTTACAATTTCATTTGAAATAAACTTCAGGGGCCCCATTCCCCCCCGTCCCTTTTTTTGTTAAAGTTAAAACTCCATTTCAAACCTTACTTTCTGCCATCACCTACATCATCACATAGGCCCGACATCCTAACTTTTCTCCTTCCCCAAATTTCTACTCCCTTTTCTGGGGCTTCCTGATTCCCCACGATGAGTTCCCCTAAAAACAGATTAAATAATGTTGGGACATGACAGATCCTTGTCTAACTCCAAAATTTAAAATTTCCATTCCAAACCCCCTGCCTTTCCCGAAACCCCCCCCTTTCTCCTCTCCTAACATCTTGTTTTTCCCCTATCCACAATTTTTAATTTTTTTCATTTTTAAACATTCCAAAAAACCT
This sequence comes from Chionoecetes opilio, assembly GCA_016584305.1. NCBI lineage: Eukaryota > Metazoa > Arthropoda > Malacostraca > Decapoda > Majidae > Chionoecetes > Chionoecetes opilio. The sequence continues at coordinate 24,996 of JACEEZ010020736.1, forward strand.
TTGGGGTGTATGTTCCCTGACAGCTAGGGGGGCCCATAAATTGGGTATGTCCTCCTTATCTTTTTCCCCCTTCTTTGTGTTAAATTTGGGTCCTCTGGTCGTTTCCAGTCCTGTGGCACGCAGCCCCTTTCTAACAAACCCCTGTCACATAGTTTTTATTTTTTCCCGTTTTTTAAACCCTTTTCCTTTTATATTTTAAAAAACTCCCCCAAAGGGTCCCCTCCCCGGCCCCCCAGCTTTGGGGCCCTTTTTTCAAAACTTTCAGGGACCTTTTTTACCTCTCCAACTCAATTAGGTACCCCGTTTTCCCCCATTTTCGTCTTGTCACTGTAGATCATAATGTTTTTTCCCAATTTTTGCTCTACTTTTCCCTGTCCCCTTTTTAATTAAATTTACTTTCCCGTACCCTTCTGTTAGGGGATTTTTTTCATCCTCCCTTCCCCAGTAGCTCTTCCCCCTTTTTTTTCCAAAATTTAAAATTTTTTGGGTTAAACTCTCGTCCACCCGAAATTCTTTTTTGTGTTTTTTCCCTCCCTTTTTTTTCCCCCCTTTCCCTCGAGGTAAGCTATTGATTTTTTTTGCCTGCTGTTTAAAAAAGTTTCAAACTAAATTTTTATAATTTTTTTTTGTCATTGCTTTTTTGTGTTCTTCAAGACTTTCCTCGGGTTTTTGCTACTGTGGTACTGCATTTACCCGTATCTACTGTTGCTTTTCTATTTTTCCCCCCATATAATTTTTCCCCCCCACTTTGTTGGAATGCATTCTAACTGTTTTCAAAATGCTCTTACCCTATATACTTTTTGTAAAAAGTAAAATTTTTTATTTTTTTATTTTTAAATTTTTTTAATTTATTTTTTTATTTTATTTGTTTTGGGTTTTTGTTTTACCCCATCACTTTTTTCATTTGGGGATCTGTCCTCTTTTTTCTCTCATGATCTCAGGACAACAACAAATTTTTTGGGGGTTTTTTTTACAGCATGTTATTCAGTAAGGTTTTCCACTTAATTTTTCCCTTTCAGTAAACTCTAATGCTTATGAACCTTTCGATATTTTTATTTGGTTTTTAGGTCTTTTTTTCATACCTTTTGTTGCCTGTTTGCCCCGTAATGTTGCTAAAGCTTTTTTCTTTGCTGCTTTTTGGGTTTTCCCCATGTTATGATTATAGCTAACGTTGCCAACATTTGGGCAAAGGGTTTTTAAAAATAAAAACCCTTTTATGTTTTTTTCCCGTTTATGTGGTGGGAGCATTTTTTGCAAAAAATCATGTGTTTTTCTCATCTATGCATCACCGGGGTCTTTTAAACTGCTTTCCAGTAATGCATGATATTAAATTTTGATGTTTTTTTTTGACTCTTGTTAAAAGCAAAATAACTTCTTGTTTTATCTCCTGCAATGCCTTTTCAAAGCCTAAATGGCAGGTGTTGCTGGGTTGGGCATGTAGCTGCTGTAAAAAGTAAGATCTTACTGTTCTGCCCTTTTTGTTACATAATCAAGTATTGCCTCATTTTTCTAATGATGTGTAAAAACCCCAAAGTACATGAAAAATTTTAATAAAAATTTTTTTACCATATTTTGCTTTATATAATTTTTTTTCCTTTTCAAGATACTATCCAAAAAATTTATATATCCCTTTTAAGGTTATAGCCATAACCTTTTAAAGAAATATACATTTTTTTTATAGTATATATTAAAAATATAAAGAGGGAAATGCAGGGATAAATTTGAGCTTTGAGTCACCCATCGATTCCCCTAAATTCTCTAATGTTTCCCATTCCTGTCTTTAACCACTAGCCCGCGGTTAAATGCGTGGGCAATCGCGGCTTCGATACTTTACTTTTCTAAATCCCTTCCTTGTTTCCCCTATATTTTCCCTTTGGTTTAGGGCAAAACTGACTACCTAACGCCCTTTAGGGTGGGAAGACTCTGGAACTGTAATTTCGGAACAAAAAAGAAAAATAAACAAACAGTGAGCTTAAAGAAAACCCCAGAAGTGAAAGTTATTTAAAGTGAAAATAGGGGGGCAAAAAAGCACAAAAAAAAAGAAAAAAGGGAATTTTGGGAAAATGAAAATGGTCGAAAAGTGTTGTGTGTGTGTGTAAATTTTGTGTTGTGGGTGTGTTTACCAAGTTGTATTTTAAAAAGGCCTAAAAGGCAGCGCTAGGGGCCCCTTTACCCAGATAAAAAGGGTACCAAAATTGGGGTATGTGGACATCTTTAATGTAGGCCCTGCGATGTTTTGAAATGGCCTCTGCCCGGTAAACCCCTGGTTCGTATGACCCCTTTGGGGCCCTTAAAGTACCCTTTTTTTTTTGGGTTACCTAGATTTTTGGGGGTACCACATAAAAACCCAAATTTTCCTGGCCCGTCATCCCCCAGAGTGTTAAAAAGACCAATGCCAGACAAATATCCCGCTGTTTTGGCCCTGCTTTAAAACCCCCAAAAAAGGGGAAAAAATTTTGAGGGTAGCTAGAATTTAAAATTAAAAAACCAATCGGAACCCACTTTTACATTAAAGAGTCATTCTTTCCGAGTAGGGAAAGGCCCTGCTAAAGAAATATTTCCCCGGGAAAGGTCCACCAGAAGCCCCTTTAAAATGAGCCCCCGTCCCCCACGCCACTCTCTAGGCTAGCTCCAAACCCTTTAATTATTAAAGGAACCCCCTTAGATTTTAATGGTACATTCCCCAGAGTAGAAAAAAACCCCTGCCAGAAAAATATTCCTCTGCATTGGGGCCCCCCGAAACCCTTTTAAAATGAGGCCCCCAACCCCAGCCACTTATCTAGGGTAGACCAAAAATTGAAGTACTGAAAGGAACCAACCCTTTGATTGAAATAAGTACATTCCCCAGAGTAGGACCCTGGTAGTAAACCCCCCCAGACAAAATTCCTTTTGCAATGGTGCCGCCAGAAGCCCTTACAAAATGGGGCCCCGGGCATGTTTTTTTAGCACCAAAGGGAGTTTCAAATGCTTATTTGTTTATTCCAGGGGTGCAAAAAATTTCCAAAATTTCCCAAATTCCCCGAAAATGAACAGCAAAAAATTTTCCCCAAAAAAAAAAAGCGCAAATTTAACTCCCAAAAATTAATAGACCTAAAATATGCAAAAAATTACACATGACTAATACAATAAATACATCAATGTGGATGGGGGAAACTGATTTGAGGTTGTGTTAAATGTTAAAAAACCCCTGAAAAAAAATTGGTAGCAAATTTTCCAGATTAGTAAAAATGCTATACTATAAATCGACAAAGGTGGAAAATTAAGCATTGGGTATACAGTAGGCACATTGGAAAACTAGGTACATTAGGGCTGTTTTTTCAAAAATTTTTTCATCCGACCCCTTTTGCTTTTATGCATTACATTTACGCCCTATTATACACGCCCTGTAGCTGTTTCCCCTTTTTCCCATGTGGTTTTTTCTTACAATTACAAAACATACATATGCATATGAAACCTACATATAACATACATAAAAGGGATTTACGTATTAAAAAAAAATTGCAAAATGTTTGAGTTTGCATATGGGGCCCCCCTGTTTCATTTTAAACCCCGTAAAAAATTTTTCAAAAAAATTTTAGAAATGGGCCCGTAAATTGTAAAAAAACGTAAGTAAAAAAAATACTATTAAATTTATTGACAAATGAAAATTAAAGCTACAAGTCCCCCGCCTTCCCCATCCATTCTCTCTCTCTTTCTCTCTCCCCCTTTTTAATGGGAATTAACATTTATTTTATAATTAAAACAGATTACGATGTGGCGACCCACTGAGCAAAGTCTTGCAACCCAATATTGGGTCGCTAACCATACTTTGAAAAACCCTGCATTAGGTAGTAGGGTAGGGTAATCCAGTGTTTTGTGTTCCCACCCAGTTAGACATGAAGGTAGTAGGTAAATGGTAGTAATAAAATTAAATATATGTCTTATAATAACTAATAACTAATAACACACCAAAAAATTGAATATTATTTGCAGACTAGCGCTAACTACTCTAGACATATTAACCACAAGTTAAACATGCTTAACAAACCAAAAATGCCACGGCATCATACAACTTCACAAATTTCACTTATATGAGTAAAGTTGAACGATTGAAATTTCAGGCATTCATTTTGCACATTCCTCGCGTGGCGAGCTATCTGTCGCTTACTATCTCATTGCTGAATACTTATATATAGGATTATACTTTAACATATTATAGATACAATATCTAAAAGCAAGTGATTTTGTTTTGCTAAAAGCGAGGGACTTTTTCCGTATAGTGACCGCCACAGAAACTATTGAAACTATAAGCTATATCTCTCCTATACAGTTTCTTTATCCTCGTTCCAAATGTGTATTTTTTTTGTGAAGAAATGGATAAGAGAAAGTTCAAGCCTTTCAAAGTTTGTTCTGCCATAAGTTTGTTAAGGAAACGAAGTTGTGTGGAATTGTGAAGAAACAGCCTAAAAATAGACTACCCTATTGTACAGAAATATTAAATAACCTAGACTAGTTTAATTTAATATAGTTTTTACCATCAATCAATCATTAGGGGCATACGCCGGGGGGTGCGTCGCTTCGCCCACCCTACGACGCCACTCCCGGGGGTCACCACGCACGACTTCCCATGCAGGCTCCTTTCCCATACCAAGCAGTTCTCGACAAGAACCATCAACTTGCCCCAGCCACGAGCCTTGTGGGCGCCCCCGTGGCCTCCTCCACGTCGGATTGTCTCTTACAGATACAACCCGATGGGAAGGATCGGTTTCAGGGTAGCGTGCCACATGCTCATATAGCCGAAGTTGGCTTTGACGGACTATGCAGGTAATAGGCCTCGATTCGGTCTCACGGTGCAATCGCTGATTTGACACGTAATCATCCCAGCGATACCCCATGATTCTACGAAGACACTTATTACCAAAGGCATTGATTCGTCTCTTCAAGTCACTATTTAGTGTCCATGTCTCACAACCATAGAGTAAGACAGGGATCACAAGCGACTTGAAGATCCGGATCTTTGTCCTTCTGCACAGGTACCGACAACGCCAAATACTTGTGCTGAGCGAGTCCATAGCACCGTGGGCTATGCCAATCCGCCGCAAGACTTCTTGACGTGACCCGCCATCATTATGGACTGCGCTACCAAGGTATGTAAAACTTTCCAAGGTCTCAATGTCCTCGCCACACGCATGAACAGACTGTACTGCTTCATCTAGTAAGTCTCCAAACACCTGGACCTTGGTCTTAAGCCAGGAGACCTTAAGTCCCAAAGGCTTTGCCTCCTCGTGCAGCGCCTCAAGAGCCATCACCAGGACCTCCAGCGACTCAGCAAAGATTACTGCATCATCGGCAAAAACAAGATCACTGATCTTGGTGTTGCGGACGGATGCTCCACAATCGCTTTGATCTACAACCTTGTCCAATACCCAGTCCATACAAGCGTTGAAAAGTGATGGGGCAAGGACGCACCCTTGCCTCACTCCTGTATTCACAGGAAAGAAGTTGGATATACCTGCCCCACGTTCCACAGCACTCTCAGTCCCAGAATACAGACCAGTTATCAAACCAATAGTCCTTGCAGGAATCCCGCGAAGTCGCAGAAGATCCCAGAGACTCACGATGCACTGAGTCAAATGCCTTCTTGAGATCAATATAGGCTGCAAGCATCCCCTGTCGAAACTCACGTCGGCGTTCCACCAGGACACGAAGCACTGGGATACGGTCCGTTGTTGACTTACCAGGCGTGACCCCAGACCGCTGAGGTCTCTGATGCTTCAGCAAATGACTGCGAATCCGTGTCAGCAATAGATGGGCAAGCACCTTGCCTGGCACGCTGAGCAGTGTAATACCGCGGTAATTGTTGCAATCCTGATGGCCCCTTTCCTTTTCCAGATAGGGACGACCAGCCCCCTTTTCCAGTCAGGAGGAATGGTAATTGATTGCCACACGGCAGTCAGGACAGCATGCAACCCGCGGATCATGGCCTCGCCCCCAGCTTTGAGGACCTCCGCACTGATATTACAAACACCAGCTGCCTTTCCACCCCTCAACTTTGCTACAGCCTCTCTGACTTCGTCATGAGAGGGTGCGGTTTCGTCAATGGGAGGATCGGCATCCACTGCCTGTAACCCAGTGGTGTAATGCTGCTCAGTTGGAGGGTCCACCGTGAACAACTGCCCAAAGTACTCAGCCCAACGAGCCATCTGCCCACCCATGTCCGACACGAGGCGCCCAATTGCTGTTCGAATAGCACTCGCCCGAGATGGAGATTTGGAACGGAGCTTCTTTAGGGCTCGGTAGGCGGGTCGGAGGTCATTAGCGTTCAAATGACCCTCGACATCCTCAGCGAGACTCCTGACATACCTCGCCTTGTCTCTCCCTAGGAGGGTTCTAGTCCGGCGTGACAGAGCCCTGTGCTGGTCCTGGTTCCCAGCCAGCCTGGCAGCGCGACTCTCCTCGATTTTCTCCAGCGTCTCCGTCGAGACAAAACCACGCCTTGACCTCGAGCGCTCCCCAATACACTCCTTGGTAGCCTGTAGAGTTTCACGTTTGAAGGTATCCCACAGTTCTACAGGGTCCCCGAAGGCATCGAGCACATCAAACCGATTTGAGACTGCCACCGCATACTCATGAGCACATGTCAAGTCCTTCAGTTTCTCAAGATGAAACACAGTATGGTTACCTCCTGAGATTCTTCTGGACTTGACATGAAGCTTAAGTGTAGCAACAACAAGTCTTTGATCTGTTCCAAAGAACTCAGCACTCCGGTAAACCCTGCAGTTCTGGAGGATCCTCCAACGTCCTAACGAGGACGTGGTCGATCTCCTTAGCCTGACTACTGTAAACCTGGACTGCTCACGGAATATCGGCCTGTCGCACAAGGGCCTGATGTCGGAGGGCCGCTCGGATTCATATATATATAATATATATATATATATATATATATATATATATATATATATATAATATATATATATATATATATATATATATATATATATATATATATATGGATCATATAGACTGGTTTATCAGTATATATGATATACTTTAGTCTTCGTAAATGTTTCTTCAATAATATTATCAAATAAAAAACAGTAAAACAGGCTAAAGAAATGCCATTACGAGACTCTGAAGAAATACGCATGAACTTAAAATTCACTTCAACTCTTCGCCATTTAAAACTTTGCGAGTCAACTTTTATCATGCAGGGTATCAATAAAAGCGCAATTGTATTAGCTTTCCATTGATATATTCTGTTTTCGGATAAATGAATTAGAACTATGCATAAATTAGCGTTAAATAAGTATATAAAATCACCAATCGGGTAATTTTCTCGATTGATGATGTTATTTATGTACTTATATATTTCTTTTTCTGAAAAATGAATTACCACCATGTATAAATTAGCTTTAACTTAATAGATGACATCTTCAATCGGGAAAATTACCCGATCGATGATTTTATTTATTGCTTAATGCTAATTTATGCATAGTTCTCTAATTCATTTATCAGAAAACGAAATACATCAATGGAAAGCTAATAAAATTGCGATTCTATTGATACCCTTCATGATAAAAGTTTACTCGCAAAGTTTTAAGTGACGAAGAGTTGAAGTGAATCAGAGTCTCGTAATGGCATTTCTTTAGCGTGTTTTACTGTTTTTTATTTGATAATATTATGGAACAAACATTTACGAAGATTATAGTATATCATATATACTGATAAACCAGTCTATATGATAGTCCATAGACCACTATATCTCTTTGTCGGGCGGGCCGCAGGCCGCTATACAGCCTGGCAATTTCAAAACATTGCCGCGTGAACAGTCCAGAGATATAGTGGTCTATGTATTTACCTAAACTAATTTAATCTAAACTAACCAAACTTAACCTAAAACATAACTATACTTTATAGTTTCTAGTGTCATTACTCTTGTTCTGTTAATTATGTGCAATTAAAATAATTTCAGTACTAATCACCGTGTGAAGGTAATTCTGTGAAGGTTTTAAGTCTCTTTGGAAGTTCATATTTCTGGTCAATACATTTTTTCGGATGAAAAACTGTGGTTCCTAGATATTACATACCATCTTAAAAATATTTATCTGGTACTCTCCGTGTTTTGCCATGTCTAGGCATGTATTTCGCGGGGGTCGGAACCCGACCCAATTTGAGGACTTCTGGCAAGGGCAAGACAATGGCTATTTTCAATAATTTGTTTGGCATCTGCCATTTTACACACGGGGAAAGCTACTTGTTAATTTGCAGGTGTTTATGTGCGGTGTCTTCAGTGTGTGCTAGTTTAGATAAGTGGCGGGTATCGTGGGCCTCACTTTAAGGGCTTCTGGCGGCACCATTGCAGGGGAATATTTGTCTGTCATGGGTCATTTCCTACTCTGGGAATGTATTCATTCAATCTAAGTTGGTTCCATTCGGTATCTTCAATGTTTGTGCTAGCCTAGATGAGTGGCGGGGGTCGTGGGCCTTACCTTAAGGGCTTCTGGCGGCACCATTGCAGAGGAATATTTGTCTGCCATGGGTCATTTCCTACCATGCGGAATGTACTCATTCAATCTAAGTTGGTTCCATTCGGTATCTTCAATGTTTGTGCTAGCCTAGATGAGTGGCGGGGGTCGTGGGGCTCACTTTAAGGGCTTCTGGCGTTACCATTGCGAAGGAATATTTGTCTGGCATGGGTCATTTCCTACTCTGGGGAATATACTCATTCATGTAAAAGTGGTTCCGATCGGTATCTTCAATATCTATGCTAGCTCGAAATTTTGGCCCTTTTTGGCCCGTCTAGCAGGGCCAAAATAGCGGGATATTTGTCTGGCATTGGTCATTTTACACTCTGGGGGATGTACCTAGCTATGTAAAGTTGGTTTTATGTGGTACTTCCAATATCTATGCTAGCCCGAAAAAATGGCCACCTTAAGGGCCCCCAGGGGTCACACGCAACCAGTGGTACCCGGCAGATGGCCATTTCAAAACATCCCAAGCTACACCTGAGATGTCCACATACTCCAATATTGGTATCCTTCTCATCTAGGCTGAAGGCCCCTGGCTGCCGATCTATAAGGTACACTTGTACGCTCTCGTCTCGGATATCTACAATTTAATTTTGCTTCCTTAGTGCTTATTTGCCGAAACTCACAAGCCCCGGGAGGCGGGTTACAACCCCCGGCTAAAACCCGGTACCCATTCATTGCTGGGTGGACAAGGGCTCGGATATTAAGGAGACCAACCAACTTTCTCCTCTCTGCCCGGAGATCGAACCCGGGATTTTTCAGTTGTGAACCGAACGTGCTAACCACTAAACGACGTATTACCATGTGTGTGTGCGTGTGTGTGTGTGTGTGTGTGTGTGTGTGTGTGCGTGTCAATACCTGTGTTTGCAAATTTTTTCCGCCTTCCTGTTGCAGGCTTTGGTGACGTGTCGTGGCATAACGAGAGAATCATCACACCCAACCTGCAGCGCCTCCACGACGGGGGTGTTCGTCTTGTCAACAACTACGTACAGTCGCTGAGCACACCCACGCGTTCCGCCCTTATGACCGGCTTCTATCCCTATCACGTCCATGTTAGTCAGGTCAGTCATGTTAGGCAACGCTTGTTTGATATTAACTCGCCTTTGCCTTGATTTTAGTATCCATGGTTAATTCGAGAGAACTGGAACCCAAAATGCCAGGGGTCGCTGGCAGTTTTAACTCACAATTTGGTGAAAGTTGGTCAACTTGAAAGAAAAATATGGGCTTATTCCACTGCACTTAAAACACAAAAGTATAATATTAAGAACGATTTTCTTCTATATGTATATTGTATAGAAGCCTGTTTCTGTAAAACATTGTATATAACCAAATAACCAAGGAGTTTATAGTTGAGGAGGCGAAGTAAATGCTACTCTATGATATTATATAGTCAATAACGTATGTTTAGAAGTTATCTATACCTAGGCAGTCATATTTTCCTGTTATTATTGTGTATCAATCAGATAGAAAGCCTGGAAGTGCAATGAGTCGACGCGTGAAGTGGCAATGTTTTGATTCAATCTCCCCGCCACAATCTCCCAGCCCACCACTCTCCGCCGCGGCGTGTCGCCTCCACAATTATAACCTACATTGTCGCAGCAACAAGCCGATTTCGGCATTCTTTATTCTTCGTTTTTCCAAGGCATTGCTTATTGTATTTTGACAAGCGTTTGCCAGACGCAGCAGTACTGTTTTAGAAAACAGTGTGAACATCGCCCAAATTTTACATGCCACAATATACATGTAAAAAATATATTAAGCTTTGCTACTCGAGGCGAGTAATTTGCATTAAATTGCTATTATAGAACGTTCCATCGTAATGCATGTCATCCATATAATTAGTAGAACAACAGAAGCACTATATTTTTTGGTATTCAGATGCGGTGCATCAATGTTTATCGCGAAATTAATTTATGAAAAATATTAGTCGCGGAGCCAAAACACAGTAGACAAACCTTTGAGTTAAAACTGCCAGCGACCACTGGCATTTCTCGAGTTTCAGATCATTGGAATTAAGGAGGAGAGTCCGCCGTGATTTAAAATTGCATCTAGTTGCATGAATAATTTATATGTTGTGTATATTAATACCCTTGCTATCACATGAAAATTCCAAGCTGATCAGATGAAAGGAAAAATTTGAAAAATTTAAGGAAACTATTTTTGTCGGTTTTTGATGAAATTTTGAATTGCTTCTTCTCAGCCATTTTTTGACCGATTTCCTTGTGCCATGAGCATCTGATAATTCATTGTTATTCTAACAATTTGTTCAGATAACGTTTTGAAAATTATTTTCGATTTTTTTTTTTTTAATTGTAAAAAAAAAAAAAATGAACATTTTAAGGATAATTCTCCCATATATCAAAACTAAGACTTTAAAACATAACAAAAATCATAAAAGATTGTTCTAGGATATTTGATTTTGTGTGTCCTAAAATTTCGTGAAAATCGTGCCAAAAAATAAAAGCAGAGATGAATGTTATGTTCATTTTATACAAGCTTTGAGAAAAACGCGTTTGAAGTTTTGCTAAAGTTTCTGCGCTCCAGTGAAGGTACTATACTGTTAATGCTACTTTCATATGAATTTTATGGGATCAGTAATCACATACCAATGCATGCATAAAAGGATCTGCACCTTGTCCCCCCTTATAAAGGTATTAATTAATCGCTCAAAGGCGTGGGTGTCAGGGCGCGCCACGCCCCTCATTGTTGCAAGGTTCGATCAAAATTCACCAGGTGCATAGCTTTCGGTTGAACTCCTTTGTCTGTCTTCCTCTTCTTGTTTATTGTCTTCTTCGGTGTAATTCTTCTCTTTTCTCTCCTTCTAGTCCTTTTTGGATGTATACATTTGTTCCAAAAATTTGTGTGAACAGGTTGTACTTTTCATATCCAAAATTGTGTTCCAGATTGTTACCTGGGTAACAAACTTCACCCTGATGTTTGCTTTTTTTTTTTTTTTTTAAAGGCTTAGTTTTGATATATGGGAAAATTATCCATAAAAATTTTTTTTTTTTTTTTTTTTTAAAGTCTGAAAGTTTCAAATGCCCCTCGCTATGGTCATTTAAATTTATGTCAGGCTGAAAAAAATTCCACCATTCGAAAGCCAAAGAATAGGGTGTTGCCATAGACCATATAACTCAAATTCGTATATTAAAAAAAAAATCATATTTTCACTGCGGACTCTCCCCTTAAGGAACATTCCTCTAAACTCTTAAAGAAGCTCCTAACATTTATTTGAATTCTGCAGCATGATCGTGGGCATAACATGGTCATGGAACAGACAGCAAATATATAAATGTGCCATTATATTATAGTAAAAATAACTGCACAGTTCATTTTAGATTCTAGAGTACACATCTTGATCATTAATATCTCTCTCTCTCTCTCTCTCTCTCTCTCTCTCCCTCTCTCTCTCTCTCTCTCTCTCTCTCTCTCTCTCTCTCCTCTCTCCTCTCTCTCTCTCTCTCTCTCTCCTCTCTCTCTCTCTCTCTCTCTCTCTCTCTCTCTCTCTCTCTCTCTCTCTCTCTCTCTCTCTCTCTCTCTCTCTCCTCTCTCTCTCTCTCTCTCTCTCTCTCTCTCTCTCTCTCTCCTCTCTCTCTCTCTCTCTCTCTCTCTTCCTTCTCTCTCTCTCTCTCTCCTCTCTCTCTCTCTCTCTCTCTCTCTCTCTCTCTCTCTCTCTCTCTCCTCTCTTCTCTCTCTCTCTCTCTCTCTCTCTCTCTCTCTCTCTCTCCTCTCTCTCTCTCTCTCTCCTCTCTCTCTCTCTCTCTCTCTCTCTCTCTCTCTCTCTTCTCTCTCTCTCTCTCTCTCTCTCTTCTCTCTCTCTCTCTCTCTCTCTCTCTCTCTCTTCTTCTCTTATATATATATATATATATATATATATATATATATATATGCTAGAAAAAACTGAAGAGGATGAGGAAGTTATAGAAGAGCGTTTAACACTTTAAGAAATAGTATGAACTTGGAAGCCTTTGCTGATAGTTAGAAATGAAGTAGAAACAACTGTGGCACAAATACTGAATAAAATAATGAGATCAAGAAAAATACTGCCTAGATAGGAAGTTAAAGACGTTGATAGAGTGACTGGTAGACTGTGAGAGACAATAGACATAAGCAAATCTATAATAATTGCAAGAAAACAAAATTAAAGAAATAATAGAGTTGCAAGATATAAAACATAAATGAACATCTTCATGAGAATCTTTGATGAGGTGACATAAGGAGTAACTCAAACAAGGTATTGAAGACTTACATAGAGTTGGTCAATATGAATGTGGCCAATAATAGTGACTGTCCTTAGCCAAAAGAAAATACAGAAATGATAAGAAAAATAGAAATTTTAAATCCAATAAAGACATGGACATTTGAATGAGATGATATCTAAATAAAGAGGATATGGAAGTAGGTCTTTAAAAAGTGGTACTTAACCCCTTCACGCCCAGAACGTAATTTCCATTGTAATCTGGGTACCATTAGACAGCTTTTAGTTAATATAAGCAACATTTTATAGCTATGACCTGTTTACTATCCTTGTCGACTAACTAATTTGGTATATTCAGTTACTGTTTGTAATTTTATAACTAACAACATACATTTTTTATAGCAAAGGAAAGATCTGGGCGTCAAGGGTTTAAATAAGAAGGTCAAACATTAATCAAATACAGTATATAGGCAGTAACATGAAAATATTATATTCTGATATAGATAGTTTAGGTTCCAAATAATTGGAGTTAAAGGCTGTAATACAAGACAAAATACCCAATGTTTTTTGTCACAACATAAGGTAAATTGTATGATGACAGTATAACAAGCGATTAATTGAATACAGAACATTATGACACATGGAGGAAAGACAGGACAATCAAGTAATGCTACTAACAAGTAAATAACTACATGTCAAGCAGGTCAAAATGTGTACCTGCAGATTAACCCCTTGAGACCCAGAACGTAATTTCCATGGTAATTTGGCTTCCATTAGATTATTTTTAGTGAATATAAGCAACATTTTATAGATATGACCTAGCTAGCTTTTTATGTAGAGTATCCTTGTCGACTAACAAATTTGGTATATCATTGTATATTATTTGGTATACTTTTCGTAATTTCATGGGTCACAACATGCGATTTTTTATAGCAAAGGAAAGATCTGGGCGCGAAGGGGTTAATACATTACGCGTCCGCCAAAATTTCGCCATTACGCGAACTATCAAATTTTTTTAACAGACATCTCGGTTATTCTGATCCTAAATTAGAAGAAGAGGTTGACTTGCCTGTACAACTTTAAAACAACTGTTATAGACTCATCCTTATAGTTGGTATTATTACTTGGCAACAGGTGGCACTTGGGCTTCTGCGACTGGGACTACACACCAACGCGTCGCGGCTTCGATACCTTCTACGGCTTCTACCAGGGCATGCAGGACTACTACACACACGACATTGAGGGTACGCACACACTACCAGGGCATGCAGGACTACTACACACACGACATTGAGGGTACGCACACACTACCAGGGCTTGCAGGACTACTACACACACGACATTGAGGGTACGCACACACTACCAGGGCTTGCAGGACTACTACACACACGACACTGAGGGTACGCACACACTACCAGGGCTTGCAGGACTACTACACACACGACACTGAGGGTACGGACACACTACCAGGGCTTGCAGGACTACTACACACACGACATTGAGGGTACGCACACACTACCAGGGCTTGCAGGACTACTACACACACGACATTGAGGGTACGGACACACTACCAGGGCTTGCAGGACTACTACACACACGACATTGAGGGTACGCACACACTACCAGGGCATTGCAGGACTACTACACACACGACATTGAGGGTACGACACACACCACCTAGATATAACAACCTTTAGGTACGCCCACTACCACATGCCAGGCCCACACTACGATTGATAGCACACACTAATTGGGTTGCACTGAAGATGATACACACGTAATTGTATACGACACAACTACCCTATGCAGCGTTAATTACACGCTTGTATCGCAAACATACGGGCTTCAATTCGACCAATTTTTTAGGCGACGACGACTACCGGGCTCAGGAAATATAACACATCTCGACCATTAGGTTGGACCACCAGCTTGAGGATATTACGACATGTACATGATAGCATAATACCCAGGCTGCAGGACACAAACACGACAGAGGACGCACCTAAGGCTCTGCAACTACTGAACATATGAGGTGAATGAAGTATACAGGCTGCAGACTACTACATCACGACACTAGTTCGCCGACTTTAGTGTTGCAGGATACTACAACATATTGGGTAAACCACACATAAAAGTTCAACTATCCCCAACACTGTACCTGACCAACACTTCAGGGGCTTGCAGACTACTACCAACGTTTGGGGTACGCAACACTCAAAGCTTAATGTATAAAAATAAAAACACTACTTCAGGGAGGTACGTCTACACGACGATACCGGGTTGCAGGATATAACAGCCGACATTGATGGTACGACACACTACCAGGGCTTGCAGGACTACTACACACACGATATTGAGGGTACGCACACACTACCAGGGCTTGCAGGACTACTACACACACGACATTGAGGGTACGGACACACTACCAGGGCATGCAGGACTACTACACACACGATATTGAGGGTACGCACACACTACCAGGGCATGCAGGACTACTACACACACGATATTGAGGGTACGGACACACTACCAGGGCATGCAGGACTACTACACACACGATATTGAGGGTACGAACACACCTACCATAGATAACACTTTAGTCGCCAGCTGCAATAATGTCGCCAGCCGCCATATATTACGATTATAGCATCACTACTAATTTGAATGTGTCACTGAAGATGATACACAGTAGTTTATATCATGACTGTATAATCTACCCTACTTCAGCGTTGTTTTATGCTTTGTATCTGCAAGTATATACGGTTTCAAATTTCGTGACTCGTTTTTTTTCGGGCGACGACGACGGCGGGACACTCAGAACATAAACACTTGCTGGCGACCTTAGTGTTGGTCACCACTTTTGTGATATGTTTTGTAATTTGTTCATTTATAGCCATAATATGACCCAGATGAAGACACAAAATGACACAGACACTCCAGATAGCCCCTTCTAACTTTCCTGAAATCATGGATGTAGAAATGTAAGTATTAATGCCACCAGACGTCTGTACATCGAAAAAAACCTTGTTCTGGCGACTTTAGTGTTATCTACGGTATATCAAATATTTGTAACCTTTATAAAAAAAAAATGTCCCAGATACTTTATTCCTGCCCAAAATTCCTTCAAGGGAGGCTGATGCAATATGGCTCAGACGTTCGCGGGTCCTGCATATCTCATATATCCTTAATGTATAGAAAATAAAAAATGAGGTTGTCTTCACTACCTTATCAGGGAACGTTATGTCGGTCTTAAA